>ML779176.1:170828-201841 GCA_009831015.1 Picea engelmannii | reverse complement strand
TGTATAAACCTTCTATTTTTCTTTGAGTGTTCCTAAAGCCAATCATTAAATTCATATAAGAGGGTGGGTGTGAGGAGTCACATCCCATAGTTATTGGAGAGCATGGGCATGAGTACAATCATCTTGAGGAAGAGTGTAAGTCATGTCATGCAAAAAAGAAAAGAGAGGAAATTTGTATGGCCAAGGGGGCATAATTTAGACAATCATTGTTGGCACACTTGTTTATACTGAGAGGGGGGGTGAATCAATATAGGACTATTTTTACTTTGCTTCCAATCTTTAATAATTTATTATTTCATCAGTCATAAGCATTTAATGATCAATGTACATACAAACATATTATCCGCAGTGCATGAATATTTAACGTGGGAACCCAAATGGGATAAAACCACAAAACTTTTTGTATAATATCTTGTAGGCACCAACCTACTTTTACAATGCTTTCCACCAACTTGTAGAAGACATTGATCTCCTCTCCTGAGCACCAACTCATAAATAATGTTTGCAGACACCAACCTACAAGAGACACTAATCCCCTTGAATGAGCACCAACTCAGTTCTCCATGTAGGCACCAACCTATAGCTACTATATTTGCAAGCACCCACATGCAGGAGACACCAATCCTCTTAGATGAGCACCAACTCAACAACAATGTTTGCATACACCAACCTGCAGGAGACACCAATCCCCTTGGTTGAGCACCAACTCAACACTTCCTGAATATACCAATCTTTACCGAAAACATCAATCTCCTCAAGTTGTTAACAAAACCATATTATTTATTTTCTTTAATCCTTCACTTTCATAAGTATGTTGCTCTGTCTCTGTTGTCACATTTCTCAATCTACATAGTTTCATAAGTTCATTTGTCCTTACACGTCCCAACCACCCTTAGACAAGTACATTTTTCTTTCTATCATTTTCTCAATCCTGAGAACCTCAGAGCTCCTCTTCCTTATTAGTGGCTTACTTCTACAACAATTACATCTTTCATGATTGGTTCTGCAATTTTAGAACTCCACTTTCTCCCATTCTTTTTCAATTCTACACTTGCACACCTAAAATGAACTCAAGCATCGTTATTTATACATTCCATGCTTCCATGGATTTTTCCACATACAAAAGTACGTCCATCAAGTCAACTCCAGATCTCCTCAAAATTGGGTTGTGGAATTCCTTAGAAACTGGCATAGACCCCCTTTTGGTTTCATGTGTGATCTACTTGTTGGTCCCTATGTATAGGTGTTAATGCATAGCTAATGTCGGATCGTCCCTTGGAACAAGTCACAACCATCAATATGTTCTTTACTCATCAAAACATACACCACAACCTCAATGCTCAGTATTCATCTGATCTTTCCATGCTTTGATCTTGTCCATTGATTTCTTCTTAGCATATCGGGACCACGTGCAAACTACAATGCACAATTGTTGTCTGATTGTCTTCTCAAATTAAATATCAGTCGTTGATCTATTTCATTGTCCTCCAAAACACACAATATGCCCTCAATGCTCAGTAGTCATCCAATCTATCCTTGATTTGATCTCGATCGTTGATCTCCTTTTAGCATATTGAAACCACGTGTAACCATATGACATAGCCACCATCTTATCCAGATCTTCGTTCAATCACAGCTATTGATATACTTATCTATCCTCAAGAATACACCATGCAACCACAATGCACAACAGTTGTTGGATTGTCTTCTCAATTAAATCTTAGTCATTGATCTCATTCATTGTCATCAATACACATAGAAAAGCTTCAATGTTCATCAATAGTTTGATCATCCTTGATTACAACACAACCTCCAATCTGATTCCCTGTCCATTTCAACACGTAACACATCTTTGATGCATTGTCATCGTCTAATCTGGTCCTTAATTGAATCTCCACCGTCAATCTACTCACTACTCATGCTTAGAAATTTTCTTAAAGTCTCACGGCAGGTTCATGAGTCTAAGGCATATCTCTTCATACCTTTGTGACCTCCAAATTTCACCCTCAAGTTCCACCGCACTCATTTAACACCTATACTTAGACGTATTTCCAATCATTTCTCCACGGGTCTAAGACATGTTTTCATACTTTTGCGACCTCCAGAATCTACCTTTGTGTTCTGTCGCACTCACTGTGTACCCATACTTAGAAACTTTTCTAAGTATTTCATTGTGAGCCTGTGAGACATCATGAGTCATTGAATCTCTCACCCTCAGGGCAATCTAATCTGTGACACGTGGAAACCTCTTGAGTTGTTGGATCTCTCACCTTTTGGTTCATCTGATTTGTTCTCCATACTTAGCCATTTTTTTGAACTCTCACCATGGGTTTGTGGTATCTTTGTTCTTTTCTTATTTATGACCTCATCCATCTGATTGATCCACCATACTTAGTCAATTTTCAAGGTCTCACCGCATCCGACCGGCTCTCCATGTTTAATCGATTTTCAATATGATCCTCTTTCCTTCATTCACATATATCCATACATGGTACTCAACTTTATATGTCTGGATTGATTTGCAATATGGACACTTCTTGATCTCCTCTTTGGATGTAGTAGTTTGGATGCTTCCTCCATCTACTCTTCTCCCTATCATTCAAAACAATCAAGCTACCCCTACCTGTGATATCAATGACATCCTTTGACATCAATGACAACACAATTTTCAACAAACTCCCCCTTTGTCATTGATGGAAACACGTATATATTTATGCAAATATCCCCTTGTCTCGACACTGCAAACATTCTCATGTCTATGTACTCTCCCCATTTGACATCAATGGTAAAGGGATTCTCTACCCTTCACATTGTACTCTTTATTATTTTTTATGCAACCAACACCTTCTTGTTTTTTTGCAGCTCCACCTGAGCTTGTGCTTCTCCATGAAAACTTTCATTACATCCTTGTTCTTTGTCTGCAGGCTCCTTTTGGTAAAAACTATCATCATCAATATTCTTTTGACATAATGAGTCACTTCATACACCCAACCACAAAGGTTTATATCAACATACTCATTACATCTTTATTTATTAATTGTATTCTTCTTCCAATTGATTGAGGTGCATAACCACATGAGTCATATATCAACTTGTTGCGATCAATTATTTATAATTTTGGATATTTCCTTCCATTTTGTCTTTGTTCTCCATCTGCAACTTATAACATCTCCATGTTCTTTGATTCTTCAAGTTGCTACATGTCTTCACATTTTCTAAAGGGATCTTTCAGCTTCTGATTTTCATCATGCTAATGTATTCTTGAAAGCAACTCCAGTATTCCTTCAGGCTCTTATCTTTCCAAAAACTCATAGTAAATTTATCAAGGGTTTCATCTTCTTTTCTTTCTTTGAGAACATGGAGCTTCCTCTTCTTAACTTTTTCAAGTCTATTGATCTTAGTGGTTTATCCTTCTCCTATGTGTAATAGTACACATGCTCTTTGAACCTGTAATGTGAAGCTTGTTTTCATGATAATCCTATTTTGAAGGTTGTCACATGTACTACAGAGATGGCATAATGTTGATCATAAACTTACTTCATCATTACCACAAAATTTGTCAGTCTATGTGCTTGCTCAACATTATCTTCTACAGTGACATCATACTTGTGAACATTTCAGCTTCCTTTTAGCAGTTTGTTTTTATCATCTTTGTAGAGACTTAGTCTAGGGTTTAGAGAAGGAACTTCTTACAATCTACTTGCAATTGTGATGTTGTTGAACTTGTTCCAATCGCTTCCTCTTTGAGTGTTTCACCTTCATGCTTCATCATTTCCTTTGCACATACTTGTGTCTTGGGATCCTTCTTATTTTCTCTTTTTATTATATACCATATTACAATGGGAATATATTATGAAACTTACTTTATAATACCTTCATGGATTGCTTTAATATAGATGGCTTCTTTACTTGGATGCTTGAAGGCTCTCTTTGACATCTACTCTTGTGATTGCTTGTACTGGATGCAATCGTTTCCTTCTTTCTCTTATCATCATTCTTCTCCAATCATTCAAGATTAGTTCATTTTCTTTTTCAACAACTTCTTAGTCTTCTCCTACATGTCTCATCTTGTTCAAAAGAGTCCCATTATCTTCAAAACTATTAGTTTCTTATGTCTCTCTTATCAAGTTATTTTCAAGTATATCTTCAAAATGTTGATTTTCCTCCTTGGTTTGATTGGCATTAAAAGAAACAACCCCATTGTTGCATGACTCCATTTCCCCGGTCATACATTTTACAAACTTTGGTCCGCTGATTATGTGACTTGATCTTTCATTTTTTGCTAGGAGTGCAGTATGCACTAGCATGGATGCACTTTATTCTTGTTGTTGTTTCCTCTTCCAAACCTTTGTAGTACCTTTCTTTTGTTTGGTGGTGGTATCTTGTTCTTTGTTTTTTGAATACAAAGTTATTTCACATTCTTCATTCTCTTCTTTTTCTTGCTTTCTCTTCCATACCTTTTTGTATCCTTGTCTAGAAAAATATGCCATACTTCTTCTACAATCGTGTGTTATGTGTCCATAATTATTGCATTTGTAACATTCAAAATTGTAATGTAGGGGAGAAAATTGATTGTAGTTTCTACCAATAGGCCCATGACAACCTCTAGTCTTAATATACTTGCAATTCTTGTGAGTGCTTATACTTTTCTTTCTCATATAATTATTTCCTCCATAAGTTCTGCAATCTATTGCTTTATGACCAAAATTTTTGCAAGAAAAAAAATTTGGTACCTGGATGTGAAGGGTCTTCTCAATGGAGCATCTCTTATGAACTCGTTCTTATATTCCTTGAGTGAAATATCAGTCACTTTCTGGTTGTGATTTATTTCTTTGTTGTTGAAGTATTTAAGAACATTTTCATAGCTTTCAAGCTTCTTCTCAATTTTCTTTTCTGGTGAGTTAGAGCTTGTATCTTTTTCAGTGGTTTTCTGACTACAATTATAACCAAGACCTGTCTTGATAGATGGTGACCTTTGATGACTAATAATGTTATCTAATATTTCTATACTATTTTAAAACTTCAAGATTCTATTTAGATTATCAGTTGCCTTCTCTATTTCACTTCTTAAGGAATCAATTTCAGCCTTCAGTTTCTCATTGTTTTCTTCTTTTTCTTTCAGTTGACTTATCACTACTTATTCTATCATTTTTACTCTTCTAATTCTTTTCTCATAGAGGTATTTTGTGCCTCAAGTTTCTCATAGTGTTGATCATTTTCTTTTAGTTGTCTTTCTATCAATTCATGTGCTACTTATGCCTCTTCAATTTGAACTTTAATTATTTTTTTATTTTTCTTCAAGGCTTTGTGAGAGTTGTTACTTTAGTAACATATTCTCTCTTTTGAGATTTGTGATTTCATCTTGATCACAAATAGGTTCTAATTTATGTTCATTTATCTCATATTCACACTTCTGCGATTCATTTTTCAGCTTTCTATTCTTTTTTCTGAGTCAATGTATTTATTCTAAGGAACAAATGAGTTCTACTTCTAAATCATCTTCCTCTTCAATATCAGGATTATCTTATGTTTCTTTGTCACTGTCATTAGAACAATTGTTTTCCTCATTGATATGAATATTATTCCTTTGTCTATAATACTTTTCTTTCTTCTCAGTTTCATCATTTCTAACTCTGGAATCATCCTTTTCATTGCTCTTTTGAATATTTAAATAAGGACATTCAACAAAAATGTGTCCTACTTCTTCACAATAAAAGAAAAAATACTCACCTCTGTATTTTCCTAATCCTTTCTTGGGATTCCTAGGAATGTTGTCTTCTTTAACATCTGATTCACTATCTGAATTGTCATTTGTTTTGTTTTCTTCTATCCTTTTCCATTTTAACATGTCTAAGGCTCCTTGTTTTGCGTAAAGATTGTGTAGCTTGTCCCAAAGCTCTTTGGTTGATGTGCATTATCCCACTTTGGATATTTTAGAATCTACTAATCCACTGAAGATGGAATTCATGGCCATTTTATTGCTTTCACACGCCTCATTTCCAGTTGCATCTATTGGTGGAGTTTTTGAGGGTATGTAACCAGTGACAACAAATTTCCATACATCATACCCCAACGCCTTTAGGTATGTCTCCATTCTTATACTCCACATTGCATAGTATGTTCCATCGAACGAATGAACTAAGATATAATATTTGTGTGCTACAACGAATCACCTTCTAGTGGTTAGGCTATTCCTGAAGGAACATGCTCTGGTACCAATTGTTGGCACACTTGCTTATACTAAGAGGGGGATGAATTAGTATAGGACTATTTTTACTTTTCTTACAATACTTATTAATTTATCACTTCATCAGTCATAAGTAGTTAATGAGAAATGTACATACAAACATATTATCCATGTTTCAAAAAAAATTAACTTGGAAACCCAAATGGGAGAAAACCACAAAAAAATATTTATAAGATCTTGTAGGCAGCAATTGATCTGGATTATTTTCGGCACAAAATGAGAGAAAAGATATAATAAAGAAATTTATAAAGATATCCCAGATATCCAATAATATAACAGAAATATATCAGAGATGCAACCATAAACACAAAGATACAGTAATACATCATTTCTATTAATGAGCAAAATGTACAAAACTATAGAAATACAGAATGAAAGACTTGCTAGAATGCTGGCAACTTATCTCTCAGAAGAGATGTGATGGATACTCACATTCGCAAGAAGATGATTGTTACAATGAGGCTCTAAAGGACTTTTTAACATAAATAAAATACAAAACCCTAACCCTAGAAGATGAAAAGCCAACAGTTTTTTGGAGTCCGTTTTGGGTAGTTTGGTGTATCAACTTCTCGGGGGCGTAACTTTGGCATACGATCTCTTTTTGGGGCACACGATAGCTCGTTGGAAAGGTATCATCGAGGAGATTCATTTTGGGGGATCAATAATATACTTTGGCTATAATTGAGGTTATCTATCCTAAAAAACCTTCATGGCCCTCAAAGTGGCCCCGGAAGTTTAGGAACCGAAAAACTGCTAAAAATAGTAAATTTTCATAAGATTGTCTTGATCCAGTTGGAATAGGTGGGTGGCCACCTATATCCACCTAGATAAATCCTCCCTCATTAGGAAACAATGGTATCCATTGCGTTGAGTGCCCGAGGGATAGGGAAAATCATTTGTTGAATCTGCATCTTGATGAGTTGCTTGCCTTGTTGGAGAAGTTGTGTTGCTTAGTTTGTTGAAGGATGTCATGAACCTGTGGCTGGAAGGGTTGGACCTTTTGAACCAATCTAGCTACATGAGATGACTATCTGCGGAAGGAATCCTTGTGCTTCGCTTCAACCTTATTGACCTATTTCTTATGGTCAAAAGGTGCTTAGACTGAGGTTGCAGTGGTTGCGGTGTTCTTTTGTTCACCTTTTGAACGGACTGTGAAGAAGTTGAATTTTGCAGTATGAGATACTACCTTGCAGCACGGTTCAGGTGGGACAGTAGTTGGAAATACCTCTGGTATCCTGTAGATATGACCCCCCAAAGTAACAATGACACTACAAGGTCGAGACTCATAAATAGCATGGCACTTCCACATATATGGTTGGCCCAACAGAACATCACATACATCCAGTGGGGAAACATCACATAATATCTCATCTTTGAAGGGTTGGATGTCGTATGAAAATTGAAATTGTTGGTTGACATGTAGGTATTTTCCATGGTGAAGCCACCCAGTGTTATATGGTTGTGGGTGTGGTGTTGTCGACAATCCCAACTATTTGACGAACTCTATTGAGATGAGGTTCTTCTGGCTTCCGCTATCAACAATAAAATGCAACAGGGTCCCCTTCACCCACATATGTGAATGAAAAAGGCACTCCCCCTCTTTAGGCTCTGTTGGTTCTTCTGGTTGAATTGTTGTGGTCGTGACAGTAGCAGTGGGGTCTACGTCAATGATCTGTCTTTTCCCATTATTTTCTAAATCAAATTTTGAATCAAGGTTCGGCTCATTATCTTTGATCTCGGCCACCAATGATTTTTTTGAGTGACATTCATCATTGTTTTGCCAGGGTATTTTTTGGAAATCACACCACTTTCCAGTGTCCTTCTTTGTCTTCTCGTGACCCTTATTTTCATGTGGATTGGACTAGTTTTCGGTAGGTTGTTTGTTGGGGCCATCTTTATCATACTTTGGTTGTTGCAAATTTGTAGACCTAAAATCTCGTTTGTTCTGGTGCCTAAATTTCTGCTCAATTTTGACAACATATCAATAGGAAACTCCAAGCGATGAGATGTCCAGAAACTCGATTTTAGTTTAGATGTATCTGTGTAGAACCCCACGGTATTTCAGAACCAAATGTTGCTCAGAATCTTTGATACCCAGCTTGGTGCGCAAGGTATGGAAGGTATTGGTGAACTCTGGCACTGCTTGGCCCCTATCTTGACGCGGCATGGTCCATCTCATGTACTGGTCATCATAGTTACCAATAGAGTAATATTGTTCCTTGAACACATCCACAAAAAAATACCAAGTGGGGTCGGCCCCATATATTACAGACTCCTCTATGGAACTTTTCTACCATCAAGTTTACCACCAATGTTTAACATGGGTGAGATCTTTAAGGTGTGCGAAGGTGATATTTTCCTTGTCAAAAAAATTATGGATAGAGAAATAACCTTCAAGCAAATTTAACCATTTTTCTAGGGCATCTCCATCTATCTGTCCTTCAAATACGAGAATATCAAATTTAACTTGTACCTTGAAAGGCAAGGTGCCTCCAAATTGGTCGCTTGATGAAGATGTGTCGGTTGTTATTGGTAGGCGTTGAAGGATGTGGGAAAAATTCTCCGTCATTTCGTCCCTCTGTCACGTGAGATCTTTCTCAAGCAACAGATTAGTAAAATCATTTTCTCTATCATTTTTATTTTCTTCCACCATGGAGGGTTTCCTAGACATGCGAGAGAAATTTTCCTCAAGAGAGACAAGCTCGAGACCCAACTTGCTATACTTGGACCTCGTCGGGGACATGCATTGAAAAAAGTGATCAAGAGAAGTCTACTCCGATACCACTGATCCGGGTTATTTTTGGCCTGAAATGAGAGCGAAGATATAATCAAGAAATGTACAGAGATATCTCATATATCCAATAATATAACAGAAATATATCATATATGCAACCATAAACACGGAGATATAGTAATACACAATTTCTATTAACGAGCGAAATGTAAAAAACTGTAGAAATACAGAGTGAAAGACTCGCTAGAATGGTAGCAGCTTATCTCTGAGAAGAGATGTGATGGTTGTTGACGCCCAAAATTGAAACATAGGGTACCTGCTTCCAAATGGTTGAAACACCTTATTATTTAATTATATTTAATAATATACTAATGGGTGGGACCCCTTGTGTAACTTGTGTGACTATGATGGAAAAGTGACACTTATGTTTTATGTGCTTATGACTTGGTTGTGATATGAGATCTACAATATTTGCTTTTAAGTTGTTGTCGAAATAAGTGACCAAATGATGCTATGGGCAATATGATTAAAAGGGGAATGGTGTTGTCTTTATATAGCTCTCACAAGTATTATTATGCTGCATTTAGTTTGATGAAGGATCTAAAGTCCATGTTCAAGTTATATGTGTGATATGGTGATTTCATGCTACAAGGATTGCGCGCATTGTTTGAATTGGAAGTCTAAGGGTTAAGACATGGTATCCCTAGAAATTTTTTGATATGTGTCACGTTGGAGTTTTAAACAAAGGTTGGAGCATTTGTTAAAGTTTGAGACTTGGGATATGGTGGTGTATCAAGCTTGGAGTAAATTGTTAGTGGGTTGTGCGATGTATGGTTAGCTTGCTCATAATGGCTATGGATGAATGTGTAAGTGTAGATACGACATGTAGTAAATGCATGTTGCTCTAACCTACCTCAAACCCGCCACCCTAGCCATTTCAAATTTGGTATTTTGTTGGTTGTTGTTACTCCGCTTTGTTCAGTTGTGGAAGAGGTATACAAACTTGGTCGATTCTCCTTGGAAAATTTTACACACATGTACGAGGTTTCTTGTTGCTCCATCCATGAATTTTCCGCTCTGCTCTTTAATTAAGTCAAAAGTTGGCTCTTGAGTTTGCTCATTGTCTGTGCATTTCTAAGTTTATGATTTATGGATTTTCGACTATATATGGATGGTTGTTGAAAATTGGCCTCTGTGGAATTTGTATGTGAATTACTCGCAATTAAAATGGTGTGTGAGTGTATCTTATTGTTTGTAGTTTCTTCGTGCTTTACATATAAAAAAGGGGATATAGTTTGTGAAGCTATTGGGACTGTCTTGCCTCTAGTTTCTTTTAGTGATTTCTCTCTGTCTAATTAAAAACGTTATCACTGCTCATGACCTGTGGTTTTTTTTTGAAGACTATGTCTGTCATTTAATTGTGTATCTTTCATGGCTATCATGCCCGCGCCCTTGTATAAGCTTTGTAAATGTGACTGTGGGAATTCATGGTGGTGCTATATTGTTGAACGTACCCCTTTGAACAAACCCTCGAACCATTGGTTAGATCATCCTCTTATACCACGTCCATGTTGATGATTTTATATCGAACCTTGTATTTGAAAAATGTCGTGAAGGTGGAAAATACAAAATTTAATAGAGATGTTGTCATGCTCTTTTTAGTCATGGGTTTTTTACATTTGTTACTGTGCAATAATAGAAAGAATGCCAAGATTATTTATTTTTTAAAATGTTAAGAGGATATAGGGTCTATCCTGTGAAAATATTTGGGTGATGACAGTGTTGCAAAGCCATTGTTTGAAGGATATGACCTGTTGTGTGTTGTTTCCATATGCAAAAAAATACCTCTGTGGATGAATTATATACGCATTGGATGACTCTTGCAAACCAGAATGAAAGGGAAATTTGGAAGCATGGTTATTTGAAGTTTTGGTTGAAATAGTGTTATACACAAGGATCCCTTTTGTGGCCACTTCGTGGAACCCTGTAGTGATTTAAAATGTATTGATGTTAATATTGTGGACCACAATCTATCCTTTCCTCGACTATTGGTTGGGATTAGTGTAATTATTGTGATGTTGTGTCTCCTCGTCTCAGTTGTGCGCAAGCTGTGTTATTATTGTTGAATGTTTCTTGGGCAAAAAATTATACAATGATCCCTGTGCATTGCAATTTCTAAATGAAAATGAACAGCCTTGAAGTGAAACATCAGTTCTGTATTTTTGGAAACATAATATTGAATTTCAATTTTGAAACAGTAAAGAGGTTTAAATTGTAATGTTGAGAATGGCATTGTTTGATATTATGACATAACAGTATCCATGGGAGTCCCTTCCATTATATCATTTTATGAAAAATACAGTCCCCCCATTATCCCAATTATAGTTTTTTCACTCCATGTTCTGTTGTTACTCATTTTTAAGGAAAATTATGTATGGAAATAAAAGAAACGAGGTGGAAGTTAATTGAAGATTGGTATTCTGGGAGTTGGTTGTATACATAGTTTGATTGTTTTATTGATTTCTTGAACATTATTCAAGAATATTTCCCCCTCCATGATATCATTTTATGCACAATACAAACCCCCCATACTCTCATTGACCCTATCAATCCCTTGTTCATATGGCAATGAATTAATGAAAGTTTTATGGATTAATTGCATGGGTTTTGTGGTAAATAATAGAGCCAATTCTTGATTTATTTAAGTGGGGTTTCATGTATGGGTTATTAAGAACTTTTCATGACTGATTAAATATTGCTATAGGATGAGTTTTTTCAGAAAGGAAGTAATGGTCAGAATAATATAGGCAGAGGTAACTAGAATCGAAGCCATAGGAGGCCTCGATTTTATATTCACTTTGATGTTTATCCACAAGAGTTGAATGAATTGTTTCAAGTTGGGTTCTTTAATTTGGTTGGCCATGGGATATTTCATCCTCAACCTGAAAGGCCCCCTTTTCAATAGCCTTAGAATTTTCTCGGCATTCATGTTCCCCCGCATGTGTCGATGTGACCCGAACCTCCCGCAAATGATGGTTGGAAAGAAATTGTCAATCAGCCTGCTTCTCACCATCGTGGTTAGCATACTTTCTCATTTCCATTACCACCACCACCACCTCCAATTAATCCTAATGCACAAATTTCCCATGTTTTTTCACCAGTGCAGTCTCTACATGCCAGCAAGAGACTAAAAATTGGTGTCCTGCAACTTGTGCTAAATAATGGAAAAGTAGCGGTTTCCCCCTCCAATCCATCCACAGAGTCTTCTAAATCTATGTCTTCATGTATCCACCTAAAAGATGATTGCTCCCATGTGATCAATGAAATACATCCCCAAGGGTCTAACCAACCAAGGGCTACCCCAAAAAAGTCAAGAGGAGACAGCAGTGAGAAGAGGAAATATACCTCACACAACGGAAAATATGGATTTTAATTTTTTTTTATGATATTCAGTGATGAAGACAGTGTTTAATGATTTTCAACATATTTTGGACATCAATCTTTATTTTGGATATTTTTGTGGATAAGATGGATATATTATTTTTTGGGGATTTGATCTTAAGTTTTGATGATATTTAAATATTTGACTTAAATGATATCCATGGGAGCTACAAAGGTGTTATATGATCCAAATCATTAATTTTGTATTTTTGTATTTTATATTTTATATTTGATGATTGGCAAAGAGAATGATGGGAGTCACAAGGGGTCTCATCTATTTAGTTATTATTAATTAGACCCTTATTTATATATTATTATTAATTATTTCTTCCCAAACTAATTAGTTAAGTGAATTTGACTTAACTAAAGAAAGTAGTTGAACCACCTCAACTTATTGAGAAAGAATAAAGGTTCAATGAGAGGAAGAGACAAAGGGAGAATAGAAGGGGAACTACAACACTAAGGTTTTCTCTCTAGTTAGTGAGATAGCTTTAGTTTTCATTCATTTCCGAGTTTACTTGAAAGCTTAATCCTCTTGATGACAACAGGGTCTTATTGAAGGAATCGGGATTCAAAATAGAATCATACATTTTAGCAGCTTGTTTTAAAGGTTTTTGATTTATCTTTGATAGTCTGTGTATTCTTTTTGGTTTATGAATTAATTTTCATGGTTGATAAAGAATATATTGCAAAGTCAAGTGGCGGCATTTTGTGGCAAGTTGATCCAGATCATTAGTTTCAATTTTATTTCACTGTCAGGGTCTTTTTGTATGGTACCCATCGAATAATTATAAATATGACTTTGGCCCATACCCTCGCAGGGGTTTGTAAAAGAGAAATACAGTTTTGTATCTCAGAATGAAATAAAATCATATTATTGTTTTGTCTCCTACATGTGTTTCATGACTTGGTTCTTCCTTTTCACTTTTGTCTCCATGTTTACTTTAATGTTAAATATGTATACATTCACCTAGCTTTGTTTGAAATTTTATTTTTACATTGTTACAAATATAAATCATAAAATCAACCTTGATCCTTTGTAATCGATACTTGTGGATTGAGTGAAATTTTTTAGGCTATAAACTTCGGGTGACATTCTCAACTATATTGTCCTAGCCAGGAAAGATCTGAAAATGATTTAGTAAGGTATTCCATACCTTTTCCTCAACATTTATTTGGCGACCATACTGGGGAGATCTTCCATATCTCTCTGGTTGATTGTATTCACGATTATTTTTAAATCTTTCTGTTTTTTTTCGAATACTCTTTGACTGATTTTTCTCATGACAGTACCTTCTACAAGGCAGCCTAATATTGAACATGGTCTTAAAGACCAAACCAACATTGCCTTGACCTTATTCAATACTATCCTAGAAACTGCTAGTACCCGAGCTGAGCTTGAATGCTCTTGGGAAGTATTTGAACAAGATATAAGTATCTTTGAACATTGGGAAGCTAGGAAAAGGCAGACTAGAAATTAGCAGTAACCTCCTTTTTCCTAATTCTTTGGTCTTATTTTTCATGTCCTCAAATCATCACATTTCTAGAAGTAGAAGAAGCAAAGGATTGTCCCCTGAAGCTAATACTATCATTGAAATAGGAAGGAGGAAATCCATTTTGTCGACCTAAGAAAGAACTCTAAGGAGGACTTTGTCTGATTATGCCATCTCACCTTTTTCACCCTTACCTGTCACTTTCAAAATGACATATGTGGGTGGTGCTAGTGGTTTTGGAGGTTCTTCATCATCCAGACATTCGGCCTCATTGGTAATTGGTAGTCTATACAGTCATCAAGTTCTTATCTAATATGCTACCAACCCAGCTAAAGTTATAAAGAAATACAGGCTTTTTCAGTTTGAGGAAGATGCTACGACTACCCCATGGCATGTATCTTCTCCCTTGAATCTAGCACCTGCTACTCATCTGTTATTCAAGTTTAAAGTGAATCTTCCTAAGTTCTCAGGGAATAATAGTGTTTCTACAAACGATCACCTAATGGAATTCTCTAATTCTTTTCATAATATCAGGGCTAACGATAATGATACATGCATGCGCTTATTTTTCAACTCCCTTGAAGGAAAAGAGGCAACTGATTTTTTTTATCTCCCTCCAAAAATCCTTTCCACTTGGGAAGAGTTGGTTTATTGGTTCAAGTCCGCGTACGGACAATCAAATATCATGGTCAAATAGTTAAGGGAGTATAAAAATATTTCTTACAAAGGTGGTGAGACTATTAAGTCCTTTAACCTTCGCTTCACCAAAGTGTACAATCAAATCCCTGAACTAATCTTCCCCCAAAATCAAGTTTCTTTCATGCATTATTATAATGGTCTTCCCTCTCCTTATCATCATAGGCTCGATGACAATCTTGGGTCCGCTCTCCACACTTTCTTGTAGTACGAAGAGAAACTTGAAAGAATAGGTCTCCCTAAAGGAGACTCGGTCAAAAAAACATATATGTCTTCCCTCCTACAACTTGTACAA
Source organism: Picea engelmannii (assembly GCA_009831015.1). Taxonomy (NCBI): domain Eukaryota; kingdom Viridiplantae; phylum Streptophyta; class Pinopsida; order Pinales; family Pinaceae; genus Picea; species Picea engelmannii. Next base: position 186,935 of record ML779176.1, on the reverse strand, counting down.
GATATGAACAATCAGATGATATCCTATGAATGAAAGGGGAATGTTCCCTCACTTACTCTTGGGGCATCTTCTTCTTACTCGGCGCCTTTTAGGAATACAAATGAGAACACTTTTCAACCCAAATCCATTATCTCTCACAGTTGGTGTAACTTTTGCGAAGACAATCATGAAGAAAGTACTTGTGAAGTTAAGAATAATGTTAGAGATAAAATCTTTGGCAAGAAGCCCAAAACCACTATCATTGTTCTAGATTTGGCAGAACCAGAAGATGTTATGATAATAAATACTAGGAGAAAGCTTGTGCTCCTAAAGGGAAATACGATCCTCCTCGTACTTCTTCCACTCCAGCCTCATCTTCACAAGGTACTAATGTACAAACTGTCAAAATTCCTAAAATTCAAGGAATTCCTTCCCCTCTTCCCTCTTCCCTCTTCTAAGTATAACGTCCTTAACCAATTGGCTAATATCAAGGTCGATTCTACTCTTTTGGACATGGTTGTCGTCCCTGAACAACAAAAGCATCTCAAGAATTTTATGGAAGAAAAATATTCCACCATAGCCAATCTCTTTGAAGAGGCAAAAGAAGAGGATCCCACTATAAATAAGATAGGTGTAAATAATTTTAGACACCCTGTAAATAACCCTCCTTTTTTATTTCTGTAAAAATTATAGATAAGATATCCCATTTTTCCAAATCGATGGTGGTTCGGGTCCAAGCATAATGTAAAAAGTCATCATGGAAAAGCTAGGATTATCATGTACTAACGAAAATTCTAGAAGCATGCTCTCCTGTAATAGTCTGCAGCAGTCAACTATAGGTGAAATCAAATATGTAACTTTAGTTTTGTGTGCACATCCCAAAATAAAGAAAACCCTCAACATCTAAGTAATCGACATGCCAGTAAGACGCTATTCTATTATCCTAGGAAGAGACTGGAAAGCCCTAACAGGTGGATATCTTTCGCTTGATGGAACACACTTATCCATTCCCTAGAATGGAAAGAACATTATAGTCCTAAGAGAAGGAATAATTTCACCATACATAGAGATCATTCCTCAACCGAATGTAAACTATCTTGAGGAAGACTTAGGGGTGTATTCTATCTTTGTTTATGAGGGTGACACTACTCGGGAACAAATTGATTTGGAAGATGGTATGTGGCACATGCATTTTTGGAAGATGGTATGTGGCACATGCATTTCGATGGCTCATGTTCAAATGAATGTAATGGAGCTGGCATTATATTATACTCACCTATAGGTAAAATTCACAATTTTTCTTATAGGTTAGAGTTTTCTTGCACGAACAATGTCACTGAGTTTGAAGCCTTACTGCTAGGAATTGAAAATGCTTATAACCTTGGTTGCGACCACCTTACAGTTTTTGGTGATTCTGAACTTGTTGTGAACCTTGTGCATAAAATCTATTCTCCTAGCAATAAGTTGATGAAACGCCATACCTGAGTTGTTTGTATGCTCATCTTGAACCCGTTATATTTTAACATCCCTCATGTTAAGAGGGAACTTAATTCAATGGTTGATAGGTTAGTTGTATTTGCGGCATCTCCTACTCGGTAACTTCTACCTCAAAGGCATGATTGTACATTTCAATATTTATATTGCCCTCACATTCCTGATAATGTAGAATCATGGCAGGTTTTCCCTAATAATGAAGGCATGTGTGCTTTCATACAAAATGAATCATTTAAACCCAAGGAAATTATATCTATGGAAGATAACAAATTTCCAAAAGGCTTGAATCCTCTCGAGAGTTCATTTTTTTCGAGTGATGTAGGCAGCCAAGAGATACAAAAGGAAGAGGAGACAAAAAGGAAAGTGGGTGATACCATTTCCTTGAACCTTGGGACATATGAATCTCCAAAGATGGTTAAACTAGGTGCCCAATGTTTCGACGAAGAAAAGGAAAATTTCACAGAACTACTACGTGAATTTCAATATTTTTTTGCATGGTCATATGAGGATCTTCATGGTTTTGATCCTACTCTCATACAACATACCATTCCTATCAAGGAAGGGGTAAAACTAGTTAGGAAAAAACAAAGACCCATTAACCCTACGCTAGAAGCTATTATTGAAAAAGAGATGGAAAAAAATTTGAAGGCTGGTATAATCTTCCCAGTTAAATATTCCAGGTGGGTTTCAAATTTAATTCTTGTTGGGAAGAAAACTGATCAGATTCGATTATGCATTGAATAGAGCAAGTGTTAAAGATCATTTTCCTCTCCCTAATATGGAAATGATTTTGTAACAGGTTGCAGGGTCACAAATGATGTCCTTACTTGATGGTTTTTCTGGATATAATCAAATCAAGGTAAAAAGGACGGATATATACAAAGCCACCTTTACTACACGTTGGGCCACATTTGCTTATGAACGCATGCCTTTTGGCTTGTCTAATGCAGGTGCCACTTTCCAGGGAGCTATGTGAATAGATTTTGACAATCTAATCGGTAATATTATCTAGGTTTATCTTGATGATTTGATTGTCTATTCAAAGAATCGATTGGAGCACTTTGGTCATCTCGGAAAAGTTTGCATGCGATGCCGAAAATTTGGCATTTCTTTAAATCCTTCTAAATCTATTCTTGGTGTCACCAAGGGAAAGCTCCTTGGACATATCGTTTCTAATTCAGGAATAAGCATAGATCCTGAAAGGATTGCTGCTATTTTGAACCTTTCTGCCCCCACTTCCAAAAGGGAGTTTCAATCCTTTATGGGCATTATCAACTTCGTTCATAGGTTTGTTCCTGATTTTTCCTTAACGGTTAAACCAATTCATAATATTCTAAATAAATATCACTCTTTTTCTTGGACAGATGACGTCGAAAATGCCTTCGTTAAGATTTAGAAAGAAATCATCTCAGCACCAGTTCTAGCGAAACTGGACATTGAGAAAGATTTTATCATATACACTAATGCCATTGAGGAAGCAATTTATGCTATTCTCATACAAAGTGATGACCAAAACAATGAAAATCGTGTAGCTAAAATGAGCCAAAGTTTTTCAGACAATGAATTCAAGTACTCTTATATTGAGAAACATGTTTTTTCTCTTGTTAAGGCTATAGAGAAATTTTTCCACTTTATTCTAGGAAAATATACACTCGTAAAAGTCCCTTTTCCTGATGTCAAGTTTCTGATTTCACAAAATTACCTTTCAGGGAAGCTTTCACATTGGCTTGCCAAAATCCAAGAGCATGATTTAACTATCATGACCTCGAAAACAATTAAGGAACAAGACTTAGCCCTTCACTTAGCTCAACATACTGAAGCAAGTGAAAAAATTGGCGTTCAGGATAATCCTCTTTCGGCACTATTTTATATTGAGAATAAAACCATTTCTATTGTTGAACACCCCTGGTATAAAAATATGGTGTATTACTTGCAATATCAGAAATGCCCAGATGACTTAGATCCTCATCAGAGGAGAAGACTCCACCTTGAATCTTCTAGGTATATTATTTTAGGATACTTTTTGTTTAGAAGGTATGCTGATGGTATATTACTTCGATGTGTGAATGATGAGGACGCATAGAAATTGTTACATGAAACTCATGGATCTTCAGATTTTGTTATTCACGTTGGTGGCCACTATTCTGCTAAAGCTACTTCTTTTAAAATCATAAGAAATGGTTACTATTGGCCTTCAATTTTTCGAGATTCTTATAAATCCACGATATCTTGTAGCAAGTGCCAAAAATTCATTGGGAAAGAGCATCTTTATTCCATATCTTTACAACTTTTCCTCCCATATTTTCCTTCTTCTAAATGGGGCCTAGACTTTATTGGTCTTATTAATCCTCTATCTTCCATAGGGAAGATTTTCATTTTGACAACCACTGATTATTTCACTAAGTCGACTGAATTTGTCCCTCTGAGACACGAACAAGATGAACAAGTAATTTCTTTCCTGGAAACTAATATCTTCTCCAGATTTGGCATTCCTTTAGAGATTATTATAGACAATGGTCCTTCTTTCATTTCCACAAAATTGACTCAATTCCTAGTCAAATTGGGAGTCAAACATTTCACCTCATCAGCTTATTACCCTCAAGGAAATGGGCAAAGAGTCTACTAACAAAAATCTGGTTAGGATCATAAAAAGACTCATCGAAGATAAGCCTCGTCAATGGCACACCCTCCTCACTTATGCCCTTTGGGCATATTGCACTACCACCAAGGTAAGCACGGGTTGCACCCCCTTTTAGCTTGTTTATGGTCAAGAAGTCACCCTGCCTACTGAGCTGGAAATTTCTTCTCTATGGTTGATGCTACAGATTGAAGTATTAAATTCTTCCAATGTCCCTTAAAGAATAAATGTCCTATTATCCTTAGAAGAAAAAAGAATGTTTTCCTTGGAAAACATAAAGAGAAGACAGCTGATTGTAAAGAAATATTTTAACAAGTGCGCAAAATCTGTCAATTTAAGGTAGGTGAGAAAGTTTTACTTTGGGACTCAGCCTATGCTGACAGAGGAAGACATTCGAAGTTTCAGAAATTATGGCTAATCCTTTCAAAATTGATTTTGTCCTAGGCGCAAACTCTTACCTTTTAAAGGATTTGGAAGAGCGATTGTTTTCTTATAGTACCAATGGTTCCCACTTGAAACATTATCTGGAACCAGCTTGATTGATAAATTCCATGTGGAAATCAATGTTGTATATAGCTTTTTGTTTTATTGTTTTATTTCGCTTGTCCAATTTAATTTTTGTGTTCTGTTGTTTCATTTTCTGTTGTTTTATTTTATGTTTATCAAAAATAAATTTTGGATCAGTTTTCCACAACAATGCCATTCTATAATTATTGTTGATCAATAACAATAAATTTTACACAATTGTCACAATGTCCTCCTTTTAGATGTCGTTGAAAATGCTTTTTTCTTTTAGTATTGTTGTTAGATAGATGATTTGGTCTTCTTCCCTATATCTTTTTATCCCTTTCTTCCCTCCATCCTAAGATTCAAAGGAGAATATCAGAAAATTTATCCTTAACACAAAGAAGCAATTTTTACTGTGACTGAACGAATGTTATGCATACAGGACCAAACCCCCTCATACATACCACTTTTCATGAGTTATTCCCAAAATATTGTCTCATTAATTCTCTTAAACCATATTTTTCCCTCTGTTGCATAATCATTTTGGTCAATAATTATTTGATCTATGTTCACTGATCTACGAAACCGGACATTCTGAGTTCACAATATGTTGGAAACAGATTTCCCTGTGGATTCGCCAGTTTGTTGACACCCAAAAGTGCAACATAGGGTACATGCTTGCAAATGGTTGCAACGCCTTATTAGTTAATTATATTTACTAATATGCTAATAGGTGGGACCCCTTGTGTAACTTGTCTGACTATGACAGAAAAGTGGCACTTATGTTTTATGTGCTTATGACTTGGTTGTGATATGAGCTCTACAGTATTTGCTTTTAATTTGTTGTCAAAATAAGTGACCAAATGATTCTATGGGCAATATGATTAAAAGGGGAATGATGTTGTCTTTATATAGCTCTCACAAGTATTATTGTGTTGCATTTAGTTTGATGAAGGATCTAAACTCCATGTTCAAGTTATATGTGTGATATGGTGATTTCATGCTACAAGGATTGTGTGCATTGTTTGAATTGGAAGTCTAAGGGTTAAGGCATGGTATCCCTAGCAAGTTTTTGATATATTTCACATTGGAGTTTTAAACAAAGGTTGGCACATTTGTCAAAGTTTGAGACTTGGGATATGGTGGTGTATCAAGGTTGGAGTACATTTTTAGTGGGTTGTGCAATGTATGGTTAACTTACGTGTACTGGCTATGGATGAATGTGTAAGTGTAGATACGACGTGCAGTAAATGTGTGTCGCTCTAACCTACCTCGAGCCCGCCACCCTAGCCATTTCGCATTTGGTATTTTGTTGGTTGTTATTACTCCGCTTTGTTCGGTTGTGGAAGAGGTATACATACGTGGTCGATTCTCCTTAGAAAATTTTACACACAGGTATGAGGTTTCTTGTTGCTCCATCCATGATTTTTTCGCTTTGCTCTTTAATTAAGTCAAAAGTTGGCTCTTGAGTTTTCTCACTGTTTGTTCATTTCTAAGTTTATGATTTATATGTTTCCGACTATATATGGATGGTTGTTGAAAATTGGCCTCTGTGGCATTTGTATGTGAATTACTCGCAATTAAAATGGTGTATGCATGTATCTTATTGTTTGTATTTGCTTCGTGCTTTACATATAAAAAACAGGATATTGTTTGGGAAGCTCTCGGGCCTGCCTTCCCTCTCGATTCTTTTAGTGATTTCTCTATGTCTGATTAAAAACGTTATCATTGCTCGTGGCCTATGGGTTTTTTTTAAGACTCTTCCTGTCATTTAATTGTGTGGCTTTCATGGCTATCATGTTCGTGCCCTTGTATAAGCTCTGTAAATGTGACTAGGGGAATTCATGGTGGTGCTATATTTTTCAAGGTACCCCTTTGGCCAAACCCTCGAACCATTGGTTAGATCGTCCTCTTATACCACGTCCATGTTGATGATTTTATATTGAACCTTGTATTTAGAAAATGTCGTGAAGGTGGCATACACATAATTTAATAGAAACATTGTTGTGCTCTTTTTAGTCATGGGTTTTGTCCATTTGTTACTGTGTAGTGATGGAAAGAATGCCAAGATTTTTTTTTTTAAATGTTAAAAGGAGATAGGGTATGTCCTGTGGAAATATTTGGGTGATGATAGCATTGCAAAGCCATTATTTGAAGGATATGACTTGTTGTGTGTTGTTTCCATATGCAAAAAAATACCTCTGTGGATGAATTATATACACATTGAATGACTCTTGCAAACCAAAATGAAAGGGAAATTTGGAAGCATGGTTATTTGAAGTTTGAGTTGAAATAGTGTTATACATAGGGATCCCTTTTGTGGCCATTTCTTGGAACCCTGTAGTGATTTAAAATGTACTCGTGTTAATATTGTGGACCACAGTCTGTTCTTTCCTCGATTGTTGGTTGTGATTAGTGTAATTATTGTGATGTTGTGTCTCCTCAACTTTGTTGTGCGCAAGTTGTGTTATTACTTTTGAATGTTTCTTGCGCAAAAGATTATAAAATGATCTCTGTGCATTGCAATTTCTAAATGAAAATGAAGAGCCTTGAAGTGAAACACCAGTTCGGGATTTTTGGAAATAGAATATTGAATTTCAATTTTGAAACAGTAAAGAGGTTTAAATTTTAATGTTGAGAATGGCATTGTTTGATATATGACAGAATAGTATCCATGGTATTCCCTTCCATTATATGATTTTACACAAAATACACTCCCCCCATTATCCTAATTACATTTTTTTCACTCCATGTTCTGTTGTTACTCATTTTTAAGGAAAAGTCTCTATGGAAATAATAGAAACGAGGTGGAAGTTAATTGATTATTGGTATTCTGGGAGTTGGTTGTATACAGAGTTTGATTGTTTTATTGATTACTTGAACAATATTCATGAATATTTCCCCCTCCATGATATCATTTTACGCACAATACAAACCCCCCATACTCCCATTGACCCTATCAATCCCATGTTCATATGGAAATAAATTAATGAAAGTTTTATGGATGAATTGAATGGGTTTTGTGATAAATGATAGAGCCAAATATTGATTTATTTAAGTGTGGTTTCATGTATGGGTTATTAAGAACTTTTCATGACTGATTAAATATTTCTACAGGATGATTTTTTTTCAGCAGGGGCAGTAACGGTCGGAATAATAGAGGCAGAGGTAACTGGCATTCAAGCCATAGGAGGCCTTGATTTTCTATTTACTTTGATGTTGATCTGCAAGAGTTGAACCAGATGTTTCAAGTTGGGTTCTTTAATTTGGTTAGCCATGGGATATTGCATCCTCGACCTGAAAGGCCCCTTTTTCAATAGCCTCAGAATTTTCTCGGCATTCTTGTTCCCCCACATGTGTCGATGCGACCCGAACCTCCAGCAAATGATGGTTGGCAAGAAATTGTCAATCATCATGCTTCTCACCGCCATTGTTGGCCTACTGTCTCATTTCCATTACCGCCACCACCACCTTCAATTAATCCTAATGCACAAATTTCTCATGTTGTTTCACCGGTGCAGTCTTCGCATGCCAGCAAGAGACTAAAAATTGATGTCCCGCAAACTGTGCTAGATAACGGAAAAGCAGATATTTCTGCCTCTAGTCCATCCACAGAGTCTTCTAAATATGTGTCTTCAGGTCTCCACCTAAACTATTATTTCTCCCATGTGATCAGCAAAATGCATCCCCAAGGGTCTAACCAACCAAGGGCTACCCCAGAAAAGTCGAGAGGAGACAACAGTGAGAAGAGGAAATATGCCTCACACAGTGGAAAATATGGATTTTAAATGTTTTTTTTATGATATTCAGTGATGAAGACAGTGTTTAATTATTTTTAACATATTATGGACAACAAGCTTTATTTTGGATATTTTTTTGGATAAGATGGATATATTATTTTTTTGGGATTTGATCTTAAATTTTGTTGATATTTAAATATTTGACTTAAATGATATCCATGGGAGCTACAAAGGTGTTATATGATCCAAATGATTAATTTTGTATTTTATATTTGATGATTGGAAAAGAGAATGATGGGAGTCATGAGGGGTCCCATCTATTTAGTTATTATTAATTAGACCCTTATTTATATATTATTATTAAGTATTTCTTACCAAACTAATTAGTTATGTGAATTTGAGTTAACTAAAGAAAGTAGTTGAACCACCTCAACTTATTGAGAAAAAATAAAGGTTCAATGAGAGGAAGAGACAAAGGGAGAATATAAGGGGAACTACAACACTAAGGTTTGCTCTCTAGTTGGGGAGATAGCTTCAGTTTTCATTCATTTCTGAGTTTAATTGAAAGCCTAATCCTCTTGATGACAGCAAGGTCTTAATGAAGGCAATGGGATTCAAAACCGAATCATACATTTCAACAGCTTGTTTTAAAGGTGTTTGATTTATCCTTGATATTCTACATATTCTTGTTTGTTTATGAATTAATTTTCATGGTTGATAAAGAATATCTTGCAGCGTCAAGTGGCAGCATTTTGTGGCAAGATGATCCAGATCATTAGTTTCAGTTGTGTTTCACTGTCAGGTTATTTTTGTATGTTTCCCATCAGAGACTTCTAAATTTGACTTTGGTCCATACCCTCACAGGGGTTTGTAAAAGAGAAATAGAGTTTTGTATCTTAGAATGAAATAAAATCATATTATTGTTATGTCTCATACATGTGTTTTCATGACTTGGTTCTTCCTTTCTCTTTTGTCTCCATGTTTACTTCAATGTAAAATCTATATACATTCACCTAGCTTTGTTTAAATTAAATCTCAGTCGTTTATCTATTTCATTGTCCTCCAAAACACACAATATGCCCTCAATGCTTAGCATTCGTCCAATATATCCTTGATTTGATCTTGATTATTGATCTCCTTTTAGAATATCGAAACCACATGTAACCACACAGCATAGCCTCTATCCAATATGGATCTTTGTTCAATCACATTCATTGATCTACTTAAATTTCCTCAAGAATAGACCATGCAACCACAATGCACAACAACCATTGGATTGTCTTCTCAATTAAATACCAGTTGTTGATCTCATTCATTTTCATTGGCACACGTAGCACAACTTTAACATTCATCAATCATTCAATCATCCTTTATTCTATCACAATCATCGATCTGATTACTTGTTCATTTCAACACATAACACATCATTGACGCATAGTCGTCGTTCGATCTGGTCCTTGATTAAATCTCCGCCATCGATCTACTCACTACTCATGCTTAGACAATTTCTCGAAGTCTCACAATGGGTTCATAGGTCTAATGCATATCTCTTCATACCTCCATGACCTCCAAATTGCACCCTCAAGTTTTGTTGCATGCATTTAGAACCTATACTTAGATGTATTTCTAATCCTTTCTATGTGAGTCTAATACATATCTTTCCATACTTTTTCGGCCTCCACAATGCACCTTTGTGTTCCTCCACTCTCACTTTGCACCCATACTTAGAAACTTTTCTAAGTATTTCACTGTGATTTTGTAAGACATCATGGGTCGTTGGATCTCTCACCCTCAAGGCAGTCTGATTTGTGACACTTTGAAACCTCTTGAGTTGTTGGATCTCTCACCTTCTAGGCCATCCAATCTATTCTCCATACTTAGAAATTTTTTCAAACTCTCACCATGGGTTCATGGTATATCCAATCTTCTCTTATTCATGACCTCATCCTTCCAACTGATCCACCATACTTATTCATTTTTCAAAGTCTCACCGCATCCAACTGGCTCTCCATACTTAGTTGACTTTCAAAATCATCACCACGAGTTCACAAGTCTATAACATTTCCCTGATTCTTGTGGCTTCATTCGTCTGATTGATTCTTGACACTTAGTCGATTTCACCGTGCTTTGCCATATCTTTGGCACTTAGTCATTTCTTCATTGTATCCTCATACTTAGTTAATTTTCATAGATCTCACTGTGATTCCATGGCTCTACAACATTTCTTTGACTCTATTTGTGACCTCTTTCATTAGATCAATTCTTGACACTTAGTCGATTTTTCGAGCTCCTCTGCAGTTCTCCCAAACTTAGTCGATTTTCCAATATATCGTAGTAGGTCCATGAGTCTCCCATACTTGGTCAATTTGTTACCTTCTCACTATGGGTCCGTGGGGCATCTTCAATCGTTCTTTTCTTCTCAACTTCGTCTGTCCGACCGATCCAATATTCATACTTATCCCTTTTTCAAGACATCAATTGATTCTTGGTACTTAGTCATTTTTCCAAGATCTCTCCGCAAATCCGCAGGTTCACGCCCTCATATTCCCAATTCTTCGTCGTTCTCATTGTTTCCACTATGTTTTTTAGTTAGTCATTTTTTCAGATCTCTTTTTTTGATGTAGAAAATAAGGTGGTTATCATGTGGATGTATCCTTTTATAAACTAGATGACATGGCATTGATACATGGAACTACACATGGCATCACTGACATGGACTTCCTATGATGTGGCATTAATATGACTAGACACGTGTTGTTAATGTTGTAACATCCCCATTATAATCCCCAGTTTGATTAATGTTTATGTAGATATAATGTGTGGCTATGTTCAAGCGATGTAATATGTGAATTGTATTTCAATGTTTTAATTGTTGGCATGTTTACAGGAAGAGTGTGCTTGTCATTGATCGCAAGAACAACAACGACGATGGCATGTTTACAGGAAATAACATCAGCGAACCAAAGCTTGAGAGACCAGAAGATGAGAAAGGAAGAATGTTCTAGGTGGGCACCAGAAGTATTTTGGGAAGATGCAGATGAGCAAGTTCGAGAAGCTCAGAAGCAAAAGTGCAGAGTTTCACGCAGAGCGCAAGTGTGCATCAGGGCCAAGGGTAAATTTTTCCAAAGCTCAGGAGAGATAGCATTTTGAGACGCGCAGACGAGATCACATACATCAAGGCTCGCAGAAGGATCAAAGGTCATGGCCTTTGACACTTAGAGATTTGAGAAAGACAAAGTTTAGGAGGACGAGTGACAGTGACCGTTGGATCGAACACTATGCCTAATCTGAGCCATCAAATCAGAGTCCAGTAACTAGAGGAAGCGCAAAGGAGAAGTACAGATATGATACATTGGATCTGAGTGTCGAGGACCAATAGCCGTGGGATCTAGTATAACTGTGAAGAGGATAATGGCCGAGAGCCATCCTTCAACTCCATGAAATGAAAAATCGTGATGAGATCTGAACCGTAGGATCCAGAGGACACGTGGCGGGAGATCATCATTTCGCTGACTTGTAAATCAAGAAATTCAAAGGCATAGTGGCAGGAACTCATGAGGTCTAAGTTCGCTATTTTATCTGGACCATTGGATCATGGAGAGTCATGGACCATCGATCTGACGCAAGCGGATATCGAAAAATCAAGAATCGGAAGAAGGAAGGTGAGCTAACCTCCGACATCACGAAATGTGAAGTCCTGATATGATCTGGGTCGTCGGATCACCAACGATCATGGACCACTGATATGGAACAAGTTTTGGAATATCGGAAGTCGGGAGAGTCAGGGTTGACTCGCGTCCAAGTTCCCGACACACAAATTCATGATTTGATCGTCATCGTCGATCAAAGGGAGAGATCTCGACCGTTTATATGATATGAAGCATTTTGGAGTTTCATGTGTTGGGATTTTTGAGGCAAATCATAGCAGGAGTTCACGATATGCGACATCGCGAAGCACCCCTCTTGTTTGGCCCCTGGTCATAGATGGTGGTCACATTGATGAAGGGTAAGGGAGGAGCTAGCACGTCGCTAGGCTTCACATCGGAGATCGTCGAGATCACGAAGTGCCTTTTGGATAAGCATCTGATCATAGCCCATGGTCATATGAAAGGAATGGGCTTAGCCAGAAAATATTACACCTGCTGTGTAGTTTTCTCAGAAAGTGAAAAGGCGCCAAAGGCATGAGCACGTAGAGGTTATCAAGGTAACTTCCAGAGACCACTGATGGCTTCTGCCAAAGAATTCGAAGAGGCTGGAAGGTGATCGCCAGAGAAGCTGAAGAGTCTTGATGTAACTGTCAGTGGAATGAAGACTTAACATAGAGACGATTGAAAGATGGAAAAATCATCAAAGAACATAACTGTAACAAAGAGGATAAGCTCAATTGTGGCAGAGAAGATGAAGGGTCTCACTGCTAGAAAAGGCAAAGAATCTTAGGAACTACCACTAATGATGAACAGTCTCAGCATAATGACCATGGATGAAGAACAGACTCAGTGTAATCACTAGAGGGGATGAAGAGTTAGGTGTATGATCTTTCATAGGACTTGGAATTATAAATACATGTAGAATAGAGAAGAGAAGGTAGCTTATGTCGAGAGTTATTTATGCGGGGAAAAGCAGGCTGTGTGTAGCAGCTAAAACGCACAGAAGAGGCGTAGCACATAGAACAAAGATTCATATATGAGAGAGAAAGAGGAATCCGAGGTGTGCATGCATAGACAGAGCAGAAGAACAAAAATATCAAAGAATAATGTGAGCAGGAAGACATTGATGCAGGCAGAGCATAGAAGTGCAGCAAAACAGTGATGAGACTTGTAAGCTATTGATAAACACTGTATCACTATAAAAAAATTCAGTAACGAAGTTTTTATAAACAGGGTGGTAGGGAGGTGCTAGGGAGGGCGGTTGTCCTCGGAGTTTCAAGTGGGTGCTTGTTGGCCCTTGGGTAGAGAAATAAGCGAATATTAAGACAGAAAATATGGAGTGCGAACTGTGTGGAAGACACAGTGACTGATACTAGGTCGAAGTGAGCAAAAGAGGAGAAAAGACAGAGTGAAGTGAGAGAAATAAATCTGTTGGACGAGAAGATCAAGGACGATAGATCAGCAAGGAAGACGGATCGTGGACAACTTAGCAAGCGGAAAAATCCATAGTTCGATGCTTTGGAGCACCGCGTGTGAGAAGGAAGGAAAGACAAGCTGGCAAAGCCCTAAAAATGTGGGTCAATTTGACCTAGGGTTTTAGACACCTAGGGTTTTGGTATCTATGGTTTTAACACTTAGGTCTTGGCCTAAGGCTGTCAGTGAGCTATTGTAACATATAAATAAAGGTCAAGAGGACCTGGGATGGGTTCAATTATGTTATGAGAAAATATTGCTATTAAGAGAGAACTATTGTATTGTGAGAACAGCCTGTATTGTAAGATCTTCAGTTGGGTGCGAAGATCAACCCCGCAACTGGGTGCGTAGGGAGGGGAGAGAAAGAGAGAGAAAAAAGAGAATATCTTCTAGCTAAGAGCGCAGATAAGAATTGTATGCTTTCATCTTAATATATTATAAAGCACAGTTCTGTGGACGTAGCCCTAGGGAGAGGGTGAACCACGTATATCTTGTGTTGTGTGTGATTGATGTTGTGTTCTTTGCTTCTGTTACTATGTTGATGTATTAGTATGTTAGATATGATATATAACTATGCGAAGTAGGTTTATGCTTGGTAAGGATAATCAGATCTCCGTGAGTTTTTACTTTGGTTCCACTTGCATTTCCCTTAGTTGTAGACATATGTGTCTTGCAACCCCCCATAGCTACTTCAGGTGAGACTGCATCTGCCTTGCAGGTGTTCTCGAAAGGGCCAGTAGTTAGGGCTTGTTGGTTCTCTCTTGGAGTTGAACCCTGGGTCTACCCTTGTGCCAACAAATGGTTCCATTGTCGGGACAAGAATCTTCTTGAGGGAATGTCAAGGTGGTTTCCATCGAAGACAGAGATTTAGAAGTGGATAGAAGATCAAGAAAAGGACTTCGTTGAAGCCCAGAACAAGAACCCTAATCTTAGTAAAGAGGATTGGTTGGGAAGATATATCTTTACTGATATACACAAGATTTTCTTTGGAGGAATTCATCAGGAATTATACGAGTGGCTAGCTAGGTTAGCAGACACCCAATTTGAGATCAGATCTAGACCACCTGTGGTTTGGACATTGGCATTGATCAAGAAGATCAAGAGAGTTGATAACACCATGTCAAGAGCCGTAGATCATTGTTTTGATAGCACCGTTGAAGGGTATATCACTGAGTTTTCTATTGACAGAGTAGAGTCATATAGCCAAGCCGAGAGGTATTTCTTTAAGGGACCCAGACGAAAAATTTTACACTTTTTAAAGTTGAAGATCAAGATGCTATTGCATGAGAAGAACATATTGAAGATACAGTAGTTGGTTGGATTGGAAAAGGATGATGTTCAAGAACTTGGACAGCGACAGTGACATAGAGGTTGGATATACGCACAGTGGGAGAGCGTTCAGAGAAGTCCCTCTTGCAAACTTGTTTAAGAAGAACTACGGGGATGAGGGTTTATACAGTGGAGAAGAGGCAGATCTGACAAACTTGCATAAAAATTAAAACAATCCCGACCTTAGTCTTTGTTCTTTCTCATGCTCGTAAATTCATGAGAATAAGTTACCAAGGTTAGTTTTTGTTCTTTCTCGTGCTTGTAAATAAATAAGAATGTAACCGAGTATACTTTTATCACTTTTTCGGACTTGTAAAGGTTATACGAAAAAGGAACCCCCTTGGAGTTCTCTTTAAGCTCTTTTTAGACTCTCTAAACATGAAAAGATTGTCGAGCGATCTTGCTATTTTCACGCTCGCTAAAGTATTTGAAGTGTGCGTCCTTCGAGCGATAGTTTAACCCTTTTTCGGTCTCGTTGGACTACTGTACGAAAAAGGAACTAAGAGATTTCTCTTTTAAGTGTTTTTCCAAACTCTATAATCTTGAAAAACCTTTGAGTTTTCTTTCTTTGGACTCATAAAACAAACATTGAAAGGCCCATATGGGACTTGAGTTTTCTTTAAGTGTTTTTCAGACTCTTTAAACATGAAAAACCCCTGAGTTTTCTTTCTTTGGACTCGTTAAACAAACATTGACAGACCCACAATGGGACCGAACCACTCCTTCCTAGGGTTCGTTAAACATACTCCGAGGGACTCGTCCGAAGGATGAGCTTAAATTAACAATCATATGTTATCCTCCTCAAGCTTGCATAAAAATAAAGAGGTACTCGCTAGAAATGGTGGGGGGAAAAATTGGGAAAGAAATGTATTTAAACCTGTATTCTGTGGAAGAGTCACTTTTGAACATGACACCCTTTCACTCGCCTTGTGTCTAGGTTGGAAAATCCTCTTACCTCCTGATCATAATCCTATAAGATTACAAATTGGTCTGTGATCCTTGTTATTGAGTCAGCATTTCCAAGACAGTTGTCGTGTCGTCAATATGTTCAAAAAGATGTTCAACCCGGAAAGCCTTCTATTGCGTCGGCCATTTCTGCAGTCCATAAGCTTTCTATTGCGTCGGTCATCCCTGAGTCAGTGCTGAATCACTTGTTTCTCTGATCTACATCAAATCTTGTTACTTGTTTCGTGTCATTGATGTGGGATACATTAAGGCCCTCCTGTGACGAGTCTTTTCCTGTCGACTTCAACTCATTATCCAGGAATTAGACTTAGAAACCAATTGGTACCTTGGAACT
>ML779176.1:114277-154713 GCA_009831015.1 Picea engelmannii | reverse complement strand
CCAAGTTTGTTTGATGGGTAATGGTATGAGTTATGATATATTTTCAAATAATACTATTCTATATGGATAGTACATGTCATTCCATTTCTGGTGGTATGTAGAACGTCACATAACTCCTCACGGTTTGAGAGTTATGGCCTTACAAAGTTGGAGGACCCTCATCTCAGCAAAGGTCATCAAACAGTTGGGATTATCGAAAACACCACACCCGCGGCCATACAACATTGGGTGGCTTCGTGAGGGATGAGATCTTCATGTCAGGCAGTAGTTTCGATTGTCATACGGAATCCAGCCCTTCAAGGATGAGTTATTATGTGATGTTTCCCCACTGGATGTTTGTGATGTTCTCTTGGGCCATCCATATATGTAGAAGTGCCATGTTGTTTATGAGTCTCGATGATTTGAATTTATGTAGGAACGCAATAGAATACACAAATCACCATGAATACCAAGATGTAGTGGAAATAACACTTCATTTCATTAATATCAAAGAACTGAAATTTGTTTACAGACAGAATGGAAATAAACTAGCTAGGGCGTTGGTAGCTTATCTCTGAGAAGAGATGTGGCGGCTACAGGCCTTTGAACTCTGTGTTATAATGAGGCTCGAAGGCTTATATATTATTGAGAAACAATGGAAACCCTAAACATACAAAAACCTAACCCTAGGAGATGAAATGCCAGAATATGGGCCCCGTCGGGGTAAATTGGTTCATCAATTTCTCGGGGTCGTAACTTTGGCATACTATATTCGTTTGACGCACATGATACATTGTTAGAAAGATTTATCTGAGGACTACATTGTTGATAGTTAATATCAAGTTTTGAACAGACTCATATTTTTTGGAGGTTTAATGCCCAAAAAACATTGTTTAGGGCCTCAAAACGGCTCTGGAAGTTCGAGACCCGAAAAAATGCCAAAAATAGTAAATTGTGCAACAATTAAGGAAACTGAAAAACTGAAAGAAACAATGGTGGGGGTCCAAGTGGAATAGGCGGGTGGCCACCAATATCCACCTGGATCACTCGACCATGTAGTGTCATTGTTAGTTTGGAGGGTCATCTCGACCATGTGCTGAATGCACTCAATGAAGTTGTTCAGCTTCAGATTGTACATGAGCCGAATCAGCCTGAGTAGATGCAAAGGGCATGGCTACATCAATGGGAGATAATGGTTGGAATCCCAAGCCCACATGAAAGGGGTTGTGTTCGGTTGAGTTGTGGAGGGCCCGATTATAGCTATGTTGTACATAGGTGAGGTTCTATGTGCACGGATTCTTTGAGTTGTACATGCGCAAAATGTGTATGATCATCCTGTTGATGACCTATGTCTAGCCATCAGTTGGTGGATGGAAAGTTGTGGACTTGATGAGCTTGGTGTCCAACATTGATCAGAGTCTAGACCAAAATGTACTGAGGAACCTACTATCCCGATCTGAGATGATAGACTGTGGGATCCCAAAGTGTACCCACACTCGTTCAAAAAAGAGTTTAGCAGTGGCTTGTGTTGTTATATTCTTCTTGCAGGCCGCCATAATGGCCATCTTCGAGAATATGTCGACGACCGTGAAAACACGGTCATTTCCATGCTTAGTACAAGGAAGGCCCGACATGTAATCCATGGAGATGGGTTCCCAAGGTCGACTAGGGGTAGGCAGCGGAGTATAGAGGCCTTGCTTCTTGATGGTCGGTTTGGCAATGGCACAGGTAGTGCAGGATCTGATGTACTTCCCGACATCTCGTCGAAGGTTTGGCCAATAGAAATACTTATGCAGTACTGCCACTATTTTCTCGACCCCGAAATGCCCAGTGACCCGACTGTAGTGCGCTTCCCAAATCATCTTGGCACGCTCGTTTGAAGGAACACAAAGGTGTCCCAGGTGACATAGTAGTGCATTTTGGAGGTGAAAATTTGGAACTCGGTTACCCTCCAAGGGCGTCGTGTATGTGTGGCTGAATTTTGGATCGCTCTTGTAGAGAAGCGGCCAATCAGAAGTCTCATTCCCACAAGAGTTGAGCACGGTGGTTATCGCCATGATCGGTGGTCGGCTGAGGCAGTTTGCAACATTATTGGTGCTTCCATTCTTGTACTTGATGTTCAAATGAAATTGTTGCAGATATGTGGACCACTTCTTATGGCAATCGTTCTGCAACTTTCCTTGTGTCTGTATGAATTGCAGGGGTCGGTGGTCTGTGTGGATGATTGTTTCCTTCCTTAAAATGTAATGCTTCCAATGTCGGCAAGCCTGTACAATGGAATACATTTCTTTGTCATAAGTGGGATAATTTCAGACTATGTTGGACAATTTCGCACTGTGATATGCCACTGGATGCCTCTGTTGAGTAAGAACTTTCCCAATAGCATAGTCAGAGACATCTATCTCGATCTCAAATGGTTTTTGCAAGTATGGTAATGTGAGTACTGGGGCACAACAGAGGTGATGTTTCAATTCTATGAACGCCTTATGTTGATATTTCAACAAAAATAATTTTTCTTTCACTCCTCCCTTAGTGACTTGACTCAAGGGCCAAGTGATATGAGAGAATCCCAACATGAACCTGCGGTAGAAATTAGCAAGACCCAGAAATATGTGAAGCTCTGTTAAAGTGGTCAGGGCTAGCCAATCCCGGATGACTTGGATCTTGGTTGGATTCACATGCACCCCACGCTCATCAATAATGTATCCCAGATACTGAACTTGGCTCATGCCAAAAGTGCACTTCTCCAAATTGGCACACAACTTGTGTTTCCGCAATGTTTGGACCTGTCAGATGTGGTGGAGGTGCTCTTCCCAAGTCTGGATGAAGATCAGGATGTCATCCAAGTACACTACTACAAATGAGTTGATGAATGGCCACAATATGTCATCCATCAGCTTCATGAAGGTTGTGGGAGCATTCGTCAACCTGAAAGGCATGACCAACCATTCAAAAAGGCCCTCCTTGGATTTGAAGGTAGTCTTCCACACATCATATGGTTTGATTGGTACCTGGTGATACCCGGACTTCAAGTCGATCTTGCTGAAATATTTTTCCCCTTTGAGTTGGTCCAGAAGGTCATCAATCCATGGGATCGGGTACCTATTTTGAACAGTGATCTTGTCTAGCGCCCAATAGTCAATACAGAGTCTCCAAGTCCCATCCTTCTTCTGCACCAACACAATCGAGCTCCCACAGGGTGATGAACTTGATCGGATGTGACCTTTCTACAGCAACTCCTGGATCTGCCTCTTGATTTCATTGTTCTCCAAAACAGAGGGCCAATAGATCGGTCCATTGAGCAGTGGTGCACCTGGGGTTAGATCGATGGGGTGTTTGACCTGATAGTGCAGAGGCACCCCTGCAGGCGAGGTGAAGATGTCCCAGTACTCCTCCACGACCTTGTCCATTTGTTGTTGTCGTGCGGATGAGCCCTATCTAGAGGTTGTGGCCACAATATTCTTCATTCCCTGAAGGCGTATCATCAGGAAAACAAATTTCTCGATTTTGGAAATGAGCTTACTGCATTGTTTTGCAGTAACCAAAGAGATAATGGTAGGCGGTGGTACCTCTGTTATCCTGTACAACTTATTTCCCAAGGTAACAATAACAGTGTGGGGGAGAGACTCATACATAGTATGTCGCTTCCACAAGTACAGCTAGCCTAATAATACATCACAAACATCAAGAGGAGCAATGTCACATAATACCTCATTGGTGAAGGGCTTGATGATGTAGGGAAGGCGGCACTGCTAGCTGACACGGAGATCCCATCCTTGGTGAAACCACCCGATGGTGTACGGATGTGGGTGTGTTGTGTTCGACAAGCCCAACCGCTTCATGACCTCTACTGAAATGAGGTTCTTTTGGCTACCACTGTCGAAAATGAACTGTAGTGGGGAACCCTTTACCCACATCCGGGAGTGGAAGAGATGCTCCTCCTCCTCTGGATATTTTGTTTCTTCCTTTTCGATCTTCGTGGTGGCAATGGTGGCATGGGGCTCCACATCGATAATCTTCTTCCCTCCGTCATTCCTCTTCTTAGGTTATGTTTCAATGTCGGAGCATCCATCTGATTCAGAAGCCCTCATCTCAGCTACTAGTGATTGTTTGGCCCGACACTCACTTGTGTTGTGAGTGGAGCTCTTATGGAACTCACACCACTTGCATGTGTCATTCTTCAGCTTTGTGGTGTTGTTCTTTTCTTGCGGATTTGGTAGGTTGTCTTGAGCCGCCATGCCTTGGATTTGTCCTTTGTTCTGCAGTTAGGGGGCACCTTTCGCTTGCTTTTGATTCGCAGATCCAAAGTCTCGCTTCTTCTGTTTGATTTTCTGCTCAATCTTGGCAGCATACCGGTATGTCGTACCAAGCGAGGAGATGTCGAGGAACTCCATTTCCTCCTGAATGTATCTGTGCAGACAACTGCGGTACTTCATCACCAAATGTTTCTCTGAATCTTTGATACCCAACTTTGTGCGCAAGGTATGGAACAGGTTCGTCAGCTCATGCGCATCTTGATCCCTTTGTTGCTGCAGTGTAGTCCATTGTATGTACTTGTCCTCATAGCTCCCCACAGGATAATATTGTTCCTTAATGGCGTTTCGGAAAGAATTCCAAGTGGGTACGGCCGAGAATAGAGAGGGTTCCTCCTCGTCCTTTTTCTCACAGTAGGTTTCCCACCAGTCATTGACATGGGGGGCGGCTTTGAGCAGTGAAAAAAATAATCTTCTCCCGATCAAAAAAGTCATGAACCGATAAATATCCTTCTAATAGATTCAACCATCTATCTACAGCGTCTGCATCTATTTGGCCATCAAATATGGGAATGTCAAAGTTTACTTGTACCTTAAAAGGGGTTGCACATCCAGAGTGGTTGTTGGATGTAGATGCGCCGCCAGTGAGCAATCGTTGAAGGATTTGGGCGAAGTTATCCATCATCGCGTTCCTTTGCTTTTCAAGGGCCTCCTCGAGCAATATTTTGATAGGATCTCATGCTCCCTCGTCTTTCTTTTCGTCCCCCATGGGTGGTCTTCAAGGTTTGCAAGGCTAATCTTGCAAAGGTTCAACCAGATCGAGCCCTAACTCCTTATACCCCGACCTCGTTGGGGACATGCAAAGAAGGATCGACAAAAAGCAGACCGCCCTGATACCACTGATCTGAATTTATGTAGGAACGCAACAAAATACACAAATCACCATGAATACAAAGATGCAGCAGAAATAACACTTCATTTCATTAATATCAAATAACTGAAATTTGTTTACAGACAGAATGGAAATAAACTAGCTAGGGCGCTGGTAGCTTATCTCTGAGAAGAGATGTGGCAGCTACAGGCCTCTGAACTCTGTGTTACAATGAGGCTCGAAGGCCTATATATTATTGAGAAACAATGGAAACCCTAAACATCCAAAAACCTAACTCTAGGAGATGAAACGCTAGAATATGGGCCACATCGGGGTAAATTGGTACATCAATTTCCCGGGGTCTTAAATTTGGCATACTATCTATGTTTGATGCACATGATACATCGTTAGAAAGATCAATCCAAGGACTACATTGCTGACAGTAAATATCAAGTCCGGAACAAACTTGTATTCATCGGAGATTTAATGCCCAAAAAACATTGTTTAGGGCTTCAAAATAGCTCCGGAAGTTTAGGACCCGAAAAACTACCAAAAATAGTAAATTGTGCAACAATTAAGGAAATTGAAAAACTAAAAGAAACAATGGTGGGGGTCCAAGTGGAATAGGCGGGTGGCCACCAATATCCACCTGGATCACTCGACCATGTAGTGTCATTGTTACTTTGGAGGGTCATCTCTACAGAATACCATAGGTAATTCTGACTATTGTCCCACCTAAACAGTGTTGCAAGGTAGTGTCTCATACTACAAAATTCATCTTCTTCACAGTCTTTTCAAAGTGTGAACAGAAGAACACCACTACAGCCTCAGTCCAAGCACCTTCTATCCAACAGAAGCAGGTCAACAAGATTGCAGGAAAGTGTAAAGATTCCTTCTGCACATAGGCATATCATGTACCCAGACTAGTTAAAAAGGTCCAACCCTTCTAGCCATGGGTTTGTGACAACCTTCAACAAGCTAAGCAACGTAACTTCTCCAACAAGGCAAACAGCTCATCAAGATGCAGATTCAACAAACGTTTTTTCCTCTCCCTCGGGCACTCAACGCAATGGAGACCATTTCTTCCTAAGGAGGGAGGATTGATCCAGGTGGATATCGGTGGCCACCCACCTTTTCCAACTAGCTCAAAACAATTTTCTCGCAATTTTGGTAATTTACTATTTTTAGTAGTTGTTAACTTCCAAGGCCATTTTGAGGGCCTTAATGAATGTTTTTTCTGGGTCAAGGTTCCAAATGATAGTCGAGGCTCTGATTGAGCCCCCAAAATATATCTCCTCGACGGTACCTTTCCAATGAGCTATCGTGCGCCCCAAACGAAGGTCGTATGCCAAAGTTACACCCCCGAGAATTTGATACACCAAACTACCCAAAACGGGGTCTACAAAATTGTTGGCTTTTCATCTTCCAAGGTTAGGGTTTTGGATTTTTGTTGATACACCAAACTACCCAAAACGGGGACTACAAAATTGTTGGCTTGTAAAATCATCTAGGGAATTTTATTTTTATGTGTATTTTCGCTTGTAATGATTTTATTTTTATGTGTATTTTCGCTTGTAATGAGCCTCAAGGAGGATAGGGAACATTACAGTCTTAACATGGTAATTTCTAGAAACTCAAAAACAACAAGGCATCAAAAGTAACTTTCCAATACATATAGGCTAGAAGTCATTACAACATACTCATTTTAAGCTTTATTTATGTGATTATGAGAATTGAACCTAAGTGGGGAGAATAACAATCATTCCTCACAACCAGCGAACCTACAACCAATTAACAATATTGATCTATTTTTATGTGGATATCATGTATGATATGATTATAAATAGGCTCAATAGAAAGTTTGGACATTTATTTTTAGGATGATATTTTGACTTGAAGGTCAAACTAATTGACTTGGCAATTGGGTTTGGACAATTATTTTTTCACCCGGAAATGTTTGTTTTGTTTATATATTTGTTTAGTGTAGTCAAATTAATTATTTGTTCACATGGAAATACTTGTTTTGTTATATATTTATTGATTATTATATTCATATGAATGTACATTCAATACCCTTACCGTTCCAAGGTTCCAATACGCCTGGTGTATTTTTGCAATAGGGTTTTGTATTGCATATGAGGTAATGAATGTATTCTGTAATCCAGCGTTTGATACCGGGTACTTAAATCGCCCGCTGAAATTGCTGAAAGTTACAATTTATAATTACTTTTATAATTACTGAAATCGCAGTTTTGAAATAAATTGGAATTATTGAAATCTCAGTTTTACATTGAAAATTTATAAATACGGAAATTGCAATTTTACAATAAATTAATAAATTGTAATTACTGAAATGGCACTTTTATAATGAAGGGGTTTTATGGCTATTACTCAGTGAAGATTTAATGACCTTTGTTTCAGTGATAACCAGATTTAAAGACCTTTTTGTTCAATGATGATTTAATGATCTTCAATGATGACCTGATTTAATGACTATTATGTATTTTTTTTTTTTTTCATAGAGTTAATAGGTTCAGGATCCTGGTTAAGTTATTAATATTAATTACATTAGTAAATAATTTTATTTTTTTAGTAAATTTATTATAAGATTTATTTTAACTTAGGATTTATCAAGTATTATGTATTATTATTTTTTTTCATAGAGTTAATAGGTTCAGGATCCTTTTTAAGTTATTAATATTAATTACATTAGTAAATAATTTTATTTTTTTAGTAAATTTATTATAAGATTTATTTTAACTTAGGATTTATCAAGTATTGAGAGATCAAATCTCTAAAAATGTAAATATTTTTTAGAATGTAAAATTTAAAAAAAAAATTATACTTTAAAAGATTTGATCCTTCTTAAACTTGATAAATCAAGATTTAAAAATAAATATAAATAGTATTTATAATCTATTATTTACCTAATCTTTGATATTCATTCTAATTTTACAATTAAAATTATATTTAATTATATTTAGTTATATCTCCCAATTCCACTGAAAAATACCAAAACTGCCTAAACATAAAACATTTATATGATGTTTGTGTGTCTACATTCCTAGCATTAGAGTTTTATATTGCATCTGAGGCACTACCTGCTGTGATATCTCTGGGGTTCCCATAATGTCTTCCCAAAGCTAGGGTTTCATCGTAACTGTATGGCTACGCTTTTTTTCTAATATTTAGTGCACGCTACATCGTAACTGTACGGCTACGTTTTTTTTTAATATTTGGTGCACCCTATGTATTAAATGTTTTTGTGGGGTTTTATATTGTATATGGATCATTGTAAGATTGTATAGCTGTCATGTTAGTCTAGTTTAAATATGTGGTGAATTTGGTATTTTTGATAATTTAAAATAATGGAAAGAAATATATATGTATTTTTTATATTAAATTTAGTAAGAATTAGTTTAGATGGATGAAATTCTACATAATTAAGCAGATTTTTACAGTTTGAGATTTATGGATAGAAATTATATAAAGAGTTTATGGATAGAAATTA
Source organism: Picea engelmannii (assembly GCA_009831015.1). NCBI lineage: Eukaryota > Viridiplantae > Streptophyta > Pinopsida > Pinales > Pinaceae > Picea > Picea engelmannii. The sequence goes on along the minus strand of ML779176.1, from coordinate 146,099 downwards.
TATAAAGTGTTTTAAATGTTTTTGTGGGGTTTTATATTGTATATGGATCATTGTAAGATTGTATAGCTGTTATGTTTGTCTACTTTAAATATGTGGTGAATTTGGTATTTTTGATAATTTAAAATAATGTAAAGAAATATATGTATTTTTTATATTAAATTTAGTAAGAATTAGTTTAGATGGATGAAATTCTACATAATTATGCAGATTTTCACAGTTTGATATTGATGGATAGAAATTATATAAAGAGTTTATATCCAAATATCTCAATAATCATTGTATATATTAATTGTTAATTTTGTAAAATTTAAATTGTAATAAGGGTATTAGAGAGGGTTGAATCAATTTTTATATTAAAAATTGATTTGAACAATCTAAAAAATTATTGAAATCAATGTGTATTTATGAATAACAACTATTAATAACTACTCTCATTATAGTGTTAATAAGTATGTAGGGTTGATTAAACTTTTCCCACCGTTTTGTTGATGTTGTCATTTTTCTTGGTTACAACTATAATGTAGGTCTAGTTTTGAACTCCAATTTTATCTCCAAACTCATCAATTTTATTTCTGAACTTATCAATGGTGGCCATCGCATGAGGGGGCACCACCCTGTAATATCCCCAGTTTTAATCCCATCTCCATGAATTATAATGTAATTGTACAAATGTGATTTAGGTTGGTGAGCCAATGTATTAGGGTGAGGAGCCTCTATTGGTTAAATGTGGCCGAAGGTCGAACGATATATTATGTGCATTGAAATAATTAATAAAAATAGTAATCATTGGCTTCGATGTGAAAGGGATGAAGAACAAAAGGGGGTTATGATTCCACAAGAGAGAGGGGGTCCAAGGGGGAATTACTCATGGGTATTAATCCAAACCCACGTTCCTGATTTATATTCATCATTGTGTATAAACCTTCTATTTTTATTTGAGTGTTCATAAAGCCAATCATTAAATTCATATAAGAGGGTGGGTGTGAGGAGTCACATCCCATAGTTATTGGAGAGCATGGGCATGAGTACAATCATCTTGAGGAAGAGTGTAAGTCAAGTCATGCAAGAAAGAAAAGAGAGGAAATTTGTATGGTCAAGGGGGCATATTTTAGACAATCATTGTTGGCACACTTGTTTATACTGAGAGGGGGGGTGAATCAATATAGGACTATTTTTACTTTTCTTCCAATCTTTAATAATTTATTACTTCATCAGTCATAAGTAACATATTATCCACAGTGCACGAATATTTAATGTGGGAACCCAAATGGGAGAAAACCACAAAAAAATTGTATAATATCTTGTAGGCACCAACCTACTTTTACAATGCTTGCCACCAACTTGTAGAAGACATTGATCTCCTCTCCTGAGCACCAACTCATAAATAATGTTTGCAGACACCAACCTGCAAGAGACACCAATCCCATTGAATGAGCACCAACTCAGTTCTCCATGTAGGCACCAACCTATAGCTACTATATTTGCAAGCACCCACATGCAGGAGACACCAATCCTCTTAGATGAGAACTAGCTCAACAACAATGTTTGCATACACCAACCTGCAGGAGACACCAATCCCCTTGGTTGAGCACAAACTCAACACTTCTTGAATATACCAATCTTTACTGGAAACATCAATCTCCTCAAGTTGTTAACAAACCCATATTATTTCTTTCCTTCAATCCTTCACTTGCATAAGTATGTTGCTCTGTCTCTGCTGTCACAGTTCTCAATCTACATAGTTTCATAAGTTCCTTTGTCCTTACGCATCCCAACCACCCTTAGACAAGTACATTTTTCTTTCTATTGTTTTCTCGATCCTGAGAACCTCATAGCTCCTCTTCCTTATTAGTGGCTTACTTCCACAACAATTACATCTTTCATGATTGGTTCTGCAATTTTAGAACTCCACTTTCTCCCATTATTTTTCAATTCTACACTTGCACACCTAAAATGGACTCAAGCATCGTTATTTATACATTCCATGCTTCCATGGATTTGTCCACATACAAAAGTACGTCCATCAAGTCAACTCCAGATCTCCTTAAAATTGGGTTGTGGCATTCCTTAGAAACTGGCATAGACCCCCTTTTGGTTTCATGTGTGATCTACTTGTTGGTCCCTATGTATAGGTGTTAATGAATAGCTAATATCGGATCGTCCCTTGGAACAAGTCACAACCATCAATATGTTCTTTACTCATCAAAACATACACCACAACCTCAATGCTCAGTATTCATCTGATCTTTCCATGTTTTGATCTCGTCCATTGATTTCTTCTTAGCATATCGGGACCACGTGCAAACTACAATGCACAATTGTCATTTGATTGTCTTCTCAAATTAAATCTCAGTCGTTCATCTATTTCATTGTCCTCCAAAACACACAATATGCCCTCAACGCTTAGTAGTTGTCCAATCTATCCTTGATTTGATCTTGATCGTTGATCTCCTTTTAGCATATCGAAACCACGTGTAACCAAACGACATAGCCACCATCTTATCTAGATATTCATTCAATCACGGATATTGATATACTTATCTATCCTCAAGAATACACCATGCAACCACAATGCACAACAGTCATTGGATTGTCTTCTCAATTAAATCTTAGTCATTGATCTCATTCACTGCCATCAATACACATAGAAAAGCTTCAATGCTCATCAATAGTTTGATCATCCTTGATTACAACACAACCTCCAATCTGATTCCATGTCCATTTCAACACGTAACACATCTTTGATGCATGGTCATCGTCCAATCTAGTCCTTAATTGAATATCCACCGTCGATCTACTCACTACTCATGCTTAGAAATTTTCTTGAAGTCTCACGTCGGGTTCATGAGTCTAAGGCATATCTCTTCATACCTTTGTGACCTCCAAATTTCACCCTCAAGTTCCACCGCACTCATTTAACACCTATACTTAGAAGTATTTCCAATCATTTCTCCGCGGGTCTAAGACATATGTTTTCATACTTTTGCGACCTCCAGAAGTCACCTTTGTGTTCTTCCACACTCACTTTGTACCCACACTTAGAAACTTTTCTAATTATTTCATTGTGATCCTGTGAGACATCATCATTCATTGAATCTCTCACCCTCAGGGCAATCTGATCCGTGACATGTGGACACCTCTTGATTTGTTGGATCTCTCACCTTTTGGGTCGTCTAATTTGTTCTCCATACTTAGCCATTTTTTTTAACTCTCACCATGGGTTTGCGGTATCTTTGTTCTTTTCTTATTTATGACCTCATCCATTCGATTGATCCACCATACTTAGTCAATTTTCAAGGTCTCATCGCATCCGATTGGCTCTCCATGCTTAATCAATTTTCAAGATGATCATCGTGGGTTCACAGGTTACAACATTTCCCCAATACTTGTGGATTTGTTTGTCTTACCAATTCTTGATACTTAGTCAATTTCATCATGCTCGACAATCTCTTTAGTACTTGGTCATTTCTTCATTGTTTCCTCATACTTAGCCAATTTTCATAGATCGCACCATGGGTCCACGGGTCTACAACATTTCTCAGACTCTATTTGTGACCTCGTCCATCCGATCAATTCTTGACACTTAGTCAATTTTTCGAACTCCTCCATGGGTCTCCCAAACTTAGTCGATTTTCCAATATCTCACAGTGGGTCGACGGGTCTCTCATACTTGGTCAATTTTTTACCTTCTTATCATTGGTTCACAGAGCATCCTCATCCATTATTTTATTGTCGACTCCATCCATTCGACGGATCCAATCTTCATACTTAGCCATTTTTTAAGACATCAACCAATTCTTGGTACTTAGTCATTTTTCCAATATCTCACCACGGGTCTGCAGGTTCACACTCTCATATTCCCGATTAGTCATCATGCTCACTATTTCCGTGATGTTTGATACTAAGTAATTTTTCTATATCTCTTTTGTTGATGTAGAGGATGAGGTGGCTTCCATGTGGGTGTCTCCTTCTATACACTAGATGTGGCATCGTTACAAGGTACTACATGTGACATAACTCACGTGGACTTCCTTTGATGTGGCATTCATCTGACTGGACATGTGGCGTTGATGTGGTCGTTATCATGATGCTGACGTGGTTGAGCTCACCCACCAAGTCTCGGACCCCAATAATTGATCTAACTGTTGATCTTTAGAGATGAACGGTCAGGATCTAATCACTCATAAAGCAATCCTTTGCGTAAGGTTCCATATCTCTTTTGCTCGCTTTCATTCAAACTAAGTGATATCATCATTTCATTATAAACCCTTTTGATCGTGATTTCCCAATGAATGTGTGATACATTGATTTCTCCATTTCTTCAGTCTTCCATAAATCGTGACTACTTTGCAACAAAACTCTTCCACGGAGTTGTCTCATCCAACCTACTCCTCTTCTGCAGTCTTCTCACCACGGAGTTATCTTCATTCATCTTCCAATTTCACCATAGTTGCATGACACAATTTCTTTGGGGTTGATTGTTTGCAATCGTCATGTCTTCATACAAAACTTCATTTCTTCATGGAATATTATCAATGCGCAAAACACATTCTCTTCATCCTCTGTCTGGTTTGATCCTTGGACTTGTCAGAACTTGTTCCTTGATTGTTTCGTTCCTCTTTCCTTCATTCACATATATCCATACATGGTACTCAACTTTATATGTCTGGTTTGATTTGCAATATGGACACTTCTTGATCTCCTCTTTGGATGTAGTAGTTTGGATTCTTCCTTGATCTACTCTTCTCCCTATCATTGAAAACAAACAACCTCCCCCTACCTGTGATATCAATGACATCCTTTGACATCAATGACAACACAATTTTCAACAAAATCCCCCTTTGTCATTGATGGAAACACGTATATCTTTCTGCAAATATCCCCTTGTCTCGACACTGCAAACATTCTCATGTCTATGTACTCTCCCCATTTGACATCAATGGCAAAGGGATTCTCTCCCCTTCACATTGTACTCTTTATTATTTGTTCTGCAACCAACACCTTCTTGTTTTTTTGCAGCTCCACCTGAGCTTGTGCTTCTCCATGAAAACTTTCATTACATCCTTGTTCTTTGTATGTAGGCTCCTTTTGGTAAAAACTATCGTCATCAATATTCTTTTGACATAATGAGTCACTTCATACACCCAACTGCAAAGGTTTATATCAACATACTCATTACATATTTATTTATTAATTGTATTTTTCTTCCAATTGATTGAGGCGCATAACCACATGAGTCGTATATCAACTTGTTGCGATCAATTATTTATAATTTTGAATATTTCCTTCCATTTTGTCTTTGTTCTCCATCTGCAACGTATAACATCTCCATGTGCTTTGATTCTTCAAGTTGCTACATGTCTTCACATTTTCTAAAGGGATCTTTCAGCTTCTGATTTTCATCATGCTAATGTATTCTTGAAAGCAACTCTAGTATTCCTTCAGGCTCTTATCTTTCCAAAAACTCATAGTAAATTTATCAAGGGTTTCATCTTCTTTTCTTTCTTTGAGAACATGGAGCTTCCTCTTCTTAATTTTTTCAAGTCTATTGATCTTAGTGGTTTATCCTTCTCCTAAGTGTAACAGTACACGTGCTCTTTGAACCTGTAATGTGAAGCTTGTTGTCATGATAATCCTATTTTGAAGGTTGTCACATGTACTATAGAGATGGCATAATGTTGATCATAAACTTACTTCATCATTACCACAAAAGTTGTCAGTCTATGTGCTTGCTCAACATTATCTTTTACAGTGACATCATACTTGTGAACATTTCAGCTTCCTTTTAGTAGTTTGTTTTTATCATCTTTGTAGAGACTGAGTCTAGGGTTTAGAGAAGGAACTTCTTATAATCTACTTGCAATTGTGATGTTGTTGAACTTGTTCAAATCGCTTCCTCTTTGAGTGTTTCACCTTCATACTTCATCATTTCCTTTGCACATAATTGTGTATTGGGATCCTTCTTATTTTCTCTATTTATTATATACCATATTACAATGGGAATATATTATGAAACTTACTTTATAATACCTTCATGGATTGCTTCAATATCGATGGCTTCTTTACTTGGATGCTTGAAGGCTCTCTTTGACATCTACTCTTGTGATTGCTTGTACTGGATGCAATTGTTTCCTTCTTTCTCTTATCATCATTCTTCTCCAATCATTCAAGATTAGTTCATTTTCTTTTTCAACAACTTCTTAGTCTTCTCCTACATGTCTCATATTGTTCAAAAGAGTCCCATTATCTTCAAAACTATTAGTTTCTTATGTCTCTCTTATCAAGTTATTTTCAAGTATATCTTCAGGATGTTGATTTTCCTCCTTAGTCTGATTGGCATTAAAAGAAACAACCCCATTGTTGCATGACTCCATTTCCCCAGTCATACATTTTACAAACTTTGGTCCGCTGATTATGTGACTTGATCTTTCATTTTTTTCTAGGAGTGCAATCTGCACTAGCATGGATGCACTTTATTCTTCTTGTTGTTTCCTCTTCCAAACCTTTTTAGTACCTTTATTTTGTTTGGTGGTGGTATCTTGTTCTTTGTTTTTTGAATACAAAGTTATTTCACATTCTTCATTCTCTTCTTTTTCTTGCTTTCTCTTCCATACCTTTTTGTATCCTTGTCTAGAAAAATATGCCATACTTCTTCTACAATCGTGTGTTATGTGTCCATAATTATTACATTTGTAACATTCGAAATTGTAATGTAGAGGAGAAAATTGATTGTAGTTTCTACCAATAGGCCCATGACAACCTCTAGTCTTGATATACTTGAAATTCTTGTGAGAGCTTATACTTTTCTTTCTCATATAATTATTTCCTCCATAAGTTCTGCAATCTATTGCTTTATGACCAAAATTCTTGCAAGAAAAATAATTTGGTACCTGGATGTGAAGGGTCTTCTTAATGGAGCATCTCTTATGAACTCGTTCTTATATTCCTTGAGTGAAATATCAGTCACTTTCTGGTTGTGATTTATTTCTTTGTTGTTGAAGTCTTTAAGAACATTTTCATAGCTTTCAATCTTCTTCTCAATTTTCTTTTCTGGTGAGTTAGAGCTTGTATCTTTTTCAACGGTTTTCTGACTACAATTATAACCAAGACCTGTCTTGATAGATGGTGACCTTTGATGACTAATAATGTTATCTAATATTTCTATACTATTTTAAAAATTCAAGCTTCTATTTAGATTATCATTTGCCTTCACTATTTCATTTCTTAAGGAATCAATTTCAGCCTTCAGTTTCTCATTGTTTTCTTCTTTTTTCTTTCAGTTGACTTATCACTACTTATTCTATCATTTTTACTCTTCTATTTCTTTTCTCATAGAGGTATTTTGTGCCTCAAGTTTCTCATAGTGTTGATCATTTTCTTTTAGTTGTCTTTCTATCAATTCATGTGTTACTTATGCCTCTTCAATTTGAACTTTAATTATTTTTTATTTTTCTTCAAGGCTTTGTGAGAGTTGTTCCTTTAGTAACATATTCTCTCTTTTGAGATTTGTGATTTCATATTGATCACAAATAGGTTCTAATTTATGTTCATTTATCTCATATTCACACTTTTGCGATTCATTTTTCAGCTTTCTATTATTTTTTCTGAGTCAGTCTATTTCTTCTAAGGCACAAATGAGTTCTACTTCTAGATCATCTTCCTCTTCAATCTCAGGATTGTATTATGTTTCTTTGTCACTGTCATTAGAACAATTGTTGTTCTCATTGATATGAATATTCTTCCTTTGTCTATAATACTTTTCTTTCTTCTCAGTTTTATCATTTCTAACTCTAGAATCATCCTTTTCATTGCTCTTTTGAATATTTAAATAAGGACATTCAACAAAAATGTGTCCTACTTCTTCACAATAAAAGAAAAAATACTCACCTCTGTATTTTCCTGATCCTTTCTTGGGATTCCTAGTAATTTTGGCTTCTTTAACATCTGATTCATTATATGAATTGTCACTTGTTTTGTTTTCTTCTATCCTTTTCCATTTTAAAATGTCTAAGGCTCCTTGTTTTGCGTAAACATTGTGTAGCTTGTCCTAAAGCTCTTTGGTTGATGTGCATTATCCCACTTTGGATTTTTTAGAATCCACTAAGCCACTTAAGATGGAATTCATGGCCATTTTATTTCTTTCACGCGCCTCCTTTCCAATTGCATCTATTGGTGGAGTTTTTGAGGGTATGTAACCAGTGACAACAAATTGCCAGACATCATACCCCAACGCCTTTAGGTATGTCTCCATTCTTATACTCCACATTGCATAGTATGTTCCATCGAACGAATGAACTAAGATATAATATTTGTGTGCTACAACGAATCACCTTCCAGTGGTTAGGCTATTACTGAAGGAACATGCTTTGGTACCAACTGTTGGCACACTTGCTTATACTAAGAGGGGGATGAATTAGTATAGGACTATTTTTACTTTTCTTACAATATTTATTAATTTATCACTTCATCAGTCATAAGTAGTTAATGATAAATGTACATACAAACATATTATCCATGTTTCACAAAAAATTAACTTGGAAACCCAAATGGGAGAAAACCACAAAAAAATATTTATAAGATCTTGTAGGCAGCAATTGATCTGGATTATTTTCGGCACAAAATGAGAGAAAAGATATAATAAAGAAATGTATAAAGATATCTCAGATATCCAATAATATAACAGAAATATATCAAAGATGCAACCATAAACACAGAGATACAGTAATACATAATTTCTATTAATGAGCGAAATGTACAAAACTATAGAAAGACTTCCTAGAATGGTGGCAACTTATCTCTGAGAAGAGATGTGATGGATACTCACATTCGCAAGAAGATGATTGTTACAATGAGGCTCTAAAGGAATTTTTAACATAAATAAAATACAAAACCCTAACCCTGGAAGATGAAAAGCCAACATTGTTTTGGACCCCGTTTTGGGTAGTTTGGTGTATCAACTTCCCGGGGGTGTAACTTTGGCATACGATCTCTTTTTGGGGCGCACGATATCTCGTTGGAAAGGTATCATCAAGGAGATTCATTTTGGGGGCTCAATAATATCCTTTGGCTATAATTGAGGTTATCTATCCTGAAAAACCTTCATGGCCCTCAAAGTGGCCCCGGAAGTTTAGGAACCGAAAAACTGCTAAAAATAGTAAATTTTCATAAGATTGTCTTGATCCAGTTGGAATAGGTGGGTGGCCACCTATATCCACCTAGATCAATCCTCCCTCATTAGGAAACAATGGTATCCATTGCGTTGAGTGCCCGGGGGATAGGGAAAATCATTTGTTGAATCTCCATCTTGATGAGTTGCTTGCCTTGTTGGAGAAGTTGTGTTGCTTAGTTTGTTGAAGGATGTCATGAACCTGTGGTTGGAAGGGTTGGACCTTTTGAACCAATCTGGGTACATGAGATGACTGTGTGCGGAAGGAATCCTTGTGCTTTGCTTCAACCTTATCGACCTATTTCTTATGGACAGAAGGTGATTAGACTGAGTTTGCAGTGGTTGCATTGTTCTTTTGTTCACCTTTTGAACGGACTGTGAAGAAGCTGAATTTTGCAGTATGAGATACTACCTTGCGGCACGGTTCAGGTGGGACAGTAGTTGGAAATAGCTCTAGTATCCTGTAGAGATGACCCCCCAAAGTAACAATGACACTACAAGGTCGAGACTCATAAACAACATGGCACTTCCACATATATGGTTGGCCCAACAGAACATCACATACATCCAGTGGGGAAACATCACATAATATCTCATCTTTGAAGGGTTGGATGTCGTATGAAAATTGAAATTGTTGGTTGACATGTAGGTATTTTCCATTGCAAAGCCACCCAATGTTATATGGTTGTGGGTGTGGTGTTGTCGACAATCCCAACTATTTGACGAACTCTGTTGAGATGAGGTTCTGCTGGCTTATGCTATCAACAATAAAATGCAACAGGTTCCCCTTCACCCACATATTTGAATGAAAAAGGCACTCCCCCTCTTCAGGATCTGTTGGTTCTTCTGGTTGAATTGTTGTGGTCGTGACAGTAGCAGTGGGGTCTGCGTCAATGATCTGTCTTTTTCCATTATTTTCTGAATCAAATTTTGAATCAAGGTTCGGCTCATTATCTTTGATCTCAGCCACCAATGATTTTTTTGAGCGACATTCATCATTGTTGTGCCAAGGTATTTTTTGGAAATCACACCACTTTCCAGTGTCCTTCTTTGTCTTCTCGTGACCCTTCTTTTCATGTGTATTGGACTAGTTTTCGGGAGATTGTTTGTTGGGGCCATCTTTATCATACTTTGGTTGTTGCGAATTTGCAGACCTAAAATCTCATTTGTTCTGGTGCCTAAATTTCTGCTCGATTTTGACAACATATCAATAGGAAACTCCAAGCGATGAGATGTCTAGAAACTCCATTTCAGTTTAGATGTATCTGTGTAGAGCCCCACGGTATTTCAGAACCAAATGTTTCTCAGAATCTTTGATACCCATCTTGGTGCGCAAGGTATGGAAGGTATTGGTGAACTATGGCACTGCTTGGCCCCTATCTTGATGCAGCGTGGTCCATCTCATGTACTGGTCATCATAGTTACCAACAGAGTAATATTGTTCCTTGAACGCATCCACAAAAAAATACCAAGTGGGCTCGGCCCCATATATTACAGACTCCTCTATGGAAATTTTCTACCAGCAAGTTTCCCACCAATGTTTAACATGGGTGAGATATTTAAGGTGTGCGAAGGTGATATTTTCCTTGTCGAAAAAATTATGGATAGAGAAATAACCTTCAAGCAAATTTAAACATTTTTCTAGAGCATCTCCATCTATATGTCCTTCAAATACGAGAATATCAAATTTAACTTGTACCTTGAAAGGAAAGGTGCCTCCAAATTGGTCGCTTGATGAAGATGTGTCGGTTGTTATTGGTAGGCGTTGAAGGATGTGGGAAAATTTCTCCATCATTTCGTCCCTCTGTCACGTGAGAGCTTTCTGAAGCAACAGATTAATAAAATCATTTTCTCTATCGTTTTTATTTTCTTTCGCCATGGAGGGTTTCCTGGGCATGTGAGAGAGATTTTCCTCAAGAGAGACAAGATCGAGACCCAACTTGCTATACTTGGACCTCGTCGGGGACATGCACTGAAAAAAATGATCAAGAGAAGTCTACTCTGATACCACTGATCCGGGTTATTTTTGGCCTGAAATGAGAGCAAAGATATAATCAAGAAATGTATAGAGATATCTCATATATCCAATAATATAACAGAAATATATCATATATGCAACCATAAACACGGAGATACAGTAATACACAATTTTTATTAACGTGCGAAATGTACAAAACTGTAGAAATACAGAGTGAAAGACTCGCTAGAATGGTGGCAGCTTATCTCTGAGAAGAGATGTGATGGTTGTTGACGCCCAAAATTGAAACATAGGGTACCTTCTTGCAAATGGTTGCAACGCCTTATTATTTAATTATATTTAATAATATACTGATGGGTGGGACCCCTTGTGTAACTTGTGTGACTATGACAGAAAAGTGACACTTATGTTTTATGTGCTTATGACTTGGTTGCGATATGAGCTCTACAATATTTGCTTTTAAGTTGTTGTTGAAATAAGTGACCAAATGATGCTATGGGCGATATGATTAAAAGGGGAATGGTGTTGTCTTTATATATCTCTCACAAGTATTATTATGTTGCATTTAGTTTGATGAAGGATCTAAAGTCCATGTTCAATTTATATGTGTGATATGGTGATTTCATGCTACAAGGATTGTGCGCATTGTTTGAATTGGAAGTCTAAGGGTTTAGACATGGTATCCCTAGAAATTTTTTGATATGTGTCACATTGGAGTTTTAAACAAAGGTTGGCGCATTTGTTAAAGTTTGAGACTTGGGATATGGTGGTGTATCAAGCTTGGAGTAAATTGTTAGTGGGTTGTGCGATGTATGGTTAGCTTGCTCATAATGGCTATGGATGAATGTGTAAGTGTAGATATGACGTGTAGTAAATGCATGTCGCTCTAACCTACCTCGAACCCACCACCCTAGCCATTTCACATTCGGTATTTTGTTGGTTGTTGTTACTCCGCTTTGTTCGGTTGTGGAAGAGGTATACAAACTTGGTCGATTCTCCTTGGAAAATTTTACACACATGTATGAGGTTTCTTGTTGCTCCATCCATGAATTTCCCGCTCTGCTCTTTAATTAAGTCAAAAGTTGGCTCTTGAGTTTGCTCATTGTCTGTGCATTTCTAAGTTTATGATTTATGGATTTCCGACTATATATGGATGGTTGTTGAAAATTGGCCTCTGTGGAATTTGTATGTGAATTACTTGCAATTAAAATGGTGTGTGAGTGTATCTTATTGTCTATAGTTTCTTCATGCTTTACATATAAAAAAGGGGATATAGTTTGTGAATCTCTTGGGACTGTCTTGCCTCTAGTTTCTTTTAGTGATTTCTCTCTGTCTGATTAAAAACGTTATCACTGCTCAAGACCTGCGGGTTTTTTTTGAAGACTATGTCTGTCATTTAATTGTGTATCTTTCATGGCTATCATGCCCGCACCCTTGTATAAGCTGTGTAAATGTGACTGTGGGAATCCATGGTGGTGCTATATTGTTGAACGTACCCCTTGACCAAACCCTTGAACAATTGGTTAGATCATCCTCTTATACCACATCCATGTTGATGATTTTATATCGAACCTTGTATTTGAAAAATGTCGTGAAGGTGGAAAACACAAAATTTAATAGAGGCATTGTCATGCTCTTTTTAGTCATGGGTTTTGTCCATTTGTTACTGTGCGATGATAGAAAGAATGCCAAGATTATTTATTTTTTAAAATGTTAAGAGGATATAGGGTCTATCCTGTGAAAATATTTGGGTGATGACAGTGTTGCAAAGCCATTGTTTGAAGGATACAACATGTTGTGTGTTGTTTCCATATGCAAAAAAATACCTCTGTGGATGAATTATATACGCATTGGATGAGTCTTGCAAACCAGAATGAAAGGGAAATTTGGAAGCATGGTTATTTGAAGTTTCGGTTGAAATAGTGTTATACACAAGGATCCCTTTTGTGGCCACTTCGTGGAACCCTGTAGTGATTTAAAATGTACTGGTGTTAATATTGTGGACCACAGTCTATCCTTTCCTCGAATATTGGTTGGGATTAGTGTAATTATTGTGATGTTGTGTCTCCTCGTCTCAGTTGTGTGCAAGCTATGTTATTATTGTTGAATGTTTCTTGGGCAAAAAATTATAAAATGATCCCTGTGCATTGCAATTTCTAAATGAAAATGAACAGCCTTGAAGTGAAACATCAGTTCTGTATTTTTGAAAACATAATATTGAATTTCAATTTTGAAACAGTAAAGAGGTTTAAATTTTAATGTTGAGAATGGCATTGTTTGATATATGACATAACAGTATCCATGGGAGTCCCTTCCATTATATCATTTTACGCAAAATACACTCCCCCCATTATCTCAATTACAGTTTTTTCACTCCATGTTCTGTTGTTACTCATTTTTAAGGAAAATTATGTATGGAAATAAAAGAAACGAGGTGGAAGTTAATTGAAGATTGGTATTTTGGGAGCTAGTTGTATACATAGTTTGATTGTTTTATTGATTTCTTGAACATTATTCAATAATATTTCCCCCTCCATGATATCATCTTACGCACAATACAAACCCCCCATACTCCCATTGACCCTATCAATCCCTTGTTCATATGGCAATGAATTAATGAAAGTTTTATGGATGAATTGCATGGGTTTTGTGGTAAATAATAGAGCCGATTCTTGATTTATTTAAGTGGGGTTTCATGTATGGGTTATTAAGAAATTTTCATGACTGATTAAATATTGCTATAGGATGAGTTTTTTCAGCAAGGAAGTAATGGTCGGAATAATATAGGCAGAGGTAACTAGAATCGAAGCCATAGGAGGCCTCGATTTTATATTCACTTTGATGTTTATCCACAAGAGTTTAATGAGTTGTTTCAAGTTGGGTTCTTTAATTTGGTTGGCCATGGGATATTTCATCCTTGACCTGAAAGGCCCCCTTTTCAATAGCCTTAGAATTTTCTCGGCATTCATGTTCCCCCACATGTGTTGATGTGACCCAAACCTCCCGCAAATGATGGTTGGCAAGAAATTGTCAATCGACCTGCTTCTCACCATCGTGGTTGGCATACTTTCTCATTTCCATTACCGCCACCACCACCTCCAATTAATCCTAATGCACAAATTTCCCATGTTTTTTCACCAGTGCAGTCTCTGCATCCCAGCAAGAGACTAAAAATTGGTGTCCTGCAACTTGTGCTAAATAACAGAAAAGCAGCGGTTTCCCCCTCCAATCCATCCACGGAGTCTTCTAAATCTATGTCTTCATGTATCCACCTAAAAGATGACTGCTCCCATGTGATCAATTAAATACATCCCCAAGGGTCTAACCAACCAAGGGCTACCCCAGAAAAGTCAAGAGGAGACAGCAGTGAGAAGAGGAAATATGCCTCACACAGTGGAAAATATGGATTTTAAATGTTTTTTTATGATATTCAGTGATGAAGATAGTGTTTAATGATTTTCAACATATTTTGGACATCAATCTTTATTTTGGATATTTTTGTGGATAAGATGGATATATTAATTTTTGGGGATTTGATCTTAAGTTTTGATGATATTTAAATATTTGACTTAAATGATATCCATGGGAGCTACAAAGGTGTTATATGATCCAAATCATTAATTTTGTATTTTATATTTGATGATTGGCAAAGAGAATGATGGGAGTCACAAGGGGTCCCATCTATTTAGTTATTATAAATTAGACCCTTATTTATATATTATTATTAATTATTTCTTCCCAAACTAATTAGTTAAGTGAATTTGACTTAACTAAAGAAAGTAGTTGAACCACCTCAACTTATTGAGAAAGAATAAAGGTTCAATGAGAGGAAGAGATAAAGGGAGAATAGAAGGGGAACTACAACACTAAGGTTTTCTCTCTAGTTAGTGAGATAGCTTTAGTTTTCATTCATTTCCGAGTTTACTTGAAAGCTTAATCCTCTTGATGACAACAGGGTCTTATTGAAGGAATCGGGATTCAAAATAGAATCATACATTTTAGCAGCTTGTTTTAAAGGTGTTTGATTTATCTTTGATAGTCTGTGTATTCTTTTTGGTTTATGAATTAATTTTCATGGCTGATAAAGAATATATTGCAAAGTCAAGTGGCAGCATTTTGTGGCAAGTTGATCCAGATCATTAGTTTCAGTTTTATTTCACTTTCAGGGTCTTTTTGTATGGTACCCATCGAAGAATTATAAATATGACTTTGGCCCATACCCTCACAGGGGTTTGTAAAAGAGAAATACAGTTTTGTATCTCAAAATGAAATAAAATCAGATTATTGTTTTGTCTCCTACATGTGTTTCATGACTTGGTTCTTCCTTTTCACTTTTGTAACCATGTTTACTTTAATGTTAAATATGTATACATTCACCTAGCTTTGTTTGAATTTTTATTTTTACATTGTTACAAATATAAATCATAAAATCAGCCTTGATCCTTTGTAATCGATACTTGTGGATTGAGTGAAATTTTTTAGGCTATAAACCTCGGGTGACATTCTCAACTATATTGTCCTAGCTAGGAAAGATCTGAAAATGATTTAGTAAGGTATTCCATAACTTTTCCTCAACATTTATTTGACAACCATACTGGGGAGATCTTCCATATCTCTCTGGTTGATTGTATTCACGATTATTTTTAAATCTTTCTGGGTTTTTTTTAATACTCTTTGACTGATTTTTCTCATGACAGTACCTTCTACAAGGCAGCCTAATATTGAACATGGTCTTAAATACCAGACCAGCATTGCCTTGACCTTATTCAATACTATCCTAGAAACTGCTAGTACCCGAGCTGAGCTTGAATGCTCTTGGGAAGTATTTGAACAAGATAGAAGTATCTTTGGACGTTGGGAAGCCAGGAAAAGGCAAACTAGAAATCAGCAGTAACCTCCTTTTTCCTAATTCTTTGGTCTTATTTTTCATGTCCTCAAATCATCACATTTCTAGAAGAAGCAAAGGATTGTCCCCTAAAGCTAATACTATCATTGAAATAGGAAGGAGGAAATCCATTTTGTCGACCCAAGAAAGAACTCTAAGGAGGACTTTGTCTGATTATGCCATCTCACCTTTTTCACCCTTACCTGTCACTTTCAAAATGACATATGCGGGTGGTGCTAGTGGTTTTGGAGGTGCTTCATCATCCCAACATTTGGCCTCATCGGTAATTGGTAGTCTATACAGTCATCAAGTTCCTATCCAATATGCTACCAACCCAGCTAAAGTTATAAAGAAATACGGGCTTTTTCAATTTGAGGAAGATGCTACGACTACCCCATGGCATGTATCTTCTCCCTTGAATCTAGCACCTGCTACTCATCTATTATTCAAGTTTAAAGTGAATCTTCCTAAGTTCTCAGGGAATAATATTGTTTCTACAAACGATCACCTAATGAAATTCTCTAATTCTTTTCATAATATCGGGGCTAATGATAACGATACATGCATGCGCTTATTTTTCAACTCCCTTGAAGGAAAAGAGGCAACTTATTTTTTTTATCTCCCTCCAAAAATCCTTTCCACTTGGGAAGAGTTGGTTTATTGGTTCAATTCCATGTATGGACAATCAAATATCCTGGTCAAACAGTTAAGGGAGTATAAAAATATTTCTTACAAATATGGTGAGACTATTAAGTCCTTTAACCTTCGCTTCACCAAAGTGTACAATCAAATACCTAAACTAATCTTCCCCCAAAATCAAGTTTATTTCATGCATTATTATAATGGTCTTCCCTCTCCTTATCGTCATAGGCTCAATGACAATCTTGGCTCCACTCTCCACACTTTCCTAGAGTACGAAGAGAAACTTGAAAGAACAGGTCTCCCTAAAGGAGACTCGGTCAAAAAAACATATATGTCTTCCCTCCTAATACTTGTGCAAGATATGAACAATCAGATGATATCCTATGAATGAAAGGGGAATGTTCCCTCACTTACTCCTGGGGCATGTTCTTCTTACTTGGTGCCTTTTAGGAATACAAATGAGAACACTTTTCAACCCAAATCCATTATCTCTCACAGTTGGTGTAACTTTTGCAAAGACAATCATGAAGAAAGTACTTGTGAAGTTAAGAATAATGTTAGAGATAAAATCTTTGGCAAGAAGCCCGAAACCACTATCATTGTTCTATATTTGGTAGAACCAGAAGATGTTGTGATAATAAATACTAGGAACAATCTTGTGCTCCTAAAGGGAAATACGATCCTCTTCGTACTTCTTCCACTCCAGCCTCATCTTCACAAGGTACTAATGTACAAACTGTCAAAATTCCTAAAATTCAAGGAATTCCTTCCCCTCTTCCCTCTTCCCTCTTCTAAGTATAACATCCTTAACCAATTGGCTAATATCAAGGTCGATGCTACTCTTTTGGACATGGTTGTCGTCCTTGAACAACAAAAGCATCTCAAGAATTTTATGGAAGAAAAAGATTCCACCATAGCCAATCTCTTTGAGGAGGCAAAAGAAGAGGATCCCACTATAAATAAGATAGGTTTAAATAATTTTAGACACCCTGTAAAGAACCCTCCTTTTTTATTTCTGTAAAAATTATAGATAAGATATCCCATTTTTCCAAATCGATGGTGGTTCGGGTCCAAGCATAATGTAAAAGGTCATCATGGAAGAGCTAGGATTATCATGTACTAACGAAAATTCTAGAAGCATGCTCTCCTACAATAGTCTGTAGCAGTCAACTATAGGTGAAATCAAAGACGTAACTTTAGTTTTGTGTGAACATCCCGAAATAAAGACAACCCTCAACATCTAAGTAATCGACATGCCAGTAAGAAGCTATTCTATTATCTTAGGAAGAGACTGGAAATCCCTAACAGGTGGATATCTTTCACTTGATGGAACACACTTATCTGTTCCCCAGAATGGAAAGAACATTATAGTCCTAAGACAAGGAAGAATTTCACCATACATAGAGATCATTCCTCAATTGAATGTAAACTATATTGAGGAAGACTTAGGGGTGTACTCTATCTTTGTTGATGAGGGTGACACTACTCGGGAACAAATTGATTTGAAAGATGGTATGTGGCACATGCATTTCGATGGCTCATGTTCAAATGAAGGTAACGGAGCTGGCATTATATTATACTCACATATAGGTAAAATTCACATTTTTTCTTATAGGTTAGAGTTTTCTTGCACGAACAATGTCACTGAGTTTGAAGCCTTACTGCTAGGCATTGAAAATTCTTATAACCTTGGTTGCGACCACCTTACAGTTTTTGGTGATTCTGAACTTGTTGTGAACCTTGTGCATAAAATCTATTCTCCTAGCAATAATTTGATGAAACGCCGTACCCGAGTTGTTTGTATGCTCATCTCGAACCCGTTATATTTTAACATCCCTCGTGTTAAGAGGGAACTTAATTCAATGGTTGATAGGTTAGTTGTATTTGCGGCATCTCCTACTCGGTAACTTCTACCTCAAAGGCCTGATTGTACATTTCAATATTTATATCGCCCTCACATTCCTGATAATGTAGAATCATGGCAGGTTTTCCCTAATAATGAAGGCATGTGTGCTTTCATACAAAATGAATCATTTAAACCCAAGGAAATCATATCTATGGAAGATAACAAATTTCCAAAAGGCTTGAATCCTCTCGAGAGTTCATTTTTTTTTAGTGATGTAGGCAGCAAAGAAATACAAAAGGAAGAGGAGTCGAAAAGGAAAGTGGGTGATACCATTTCCTTGAACCTTGGGACATATGAATCTCCAAAGATGGTTAAACTAGGTGCCCAATGTTTCGATGAAGAAAAGGAAAAATTCACAGAACTACTACGTGAATTTCAAGATTTTTTTGCATGGTCATATGAGGATCTTCGTGGTTTTGATCCTACTCTCATACAACATACCATTCCTATCAAGGAAGGGGTAAAACTAGTTAGGAAAAAACAAAGACCCATTAACCCTACGCTAGAAGCTATTATTCAAAAAGAGATGGAAAAAAATTTGAAGGCTGGTATAATCTTCCCAGTTAAATATTCCAGGTGGGTTTCAAATTTAATTCTTGTTAGGAAGAAAACTGGTCAGATTTGATTATGCATTGATTTTCGTGCATTGAATAGAGCAAGTGTTAAAGATCATTTTCCTCTCCCTAATATAGAAATGATTTTGTAACAGGTTGCAGGGTCACAAATGATGTCCTTACTTGATGGTTTTTCTGGATATAATCAAATCAAGGTAAAAAGGACGGATAGATACAAAGCCACCTTTACTACACGTTGGGCCACATTTGCTTATGAACGCATGCCTTTTGGCTTGTCTAATGCAGGTGCCACTTTCCAGAGAGCTATGTAAATAGATTTTGACAATATAATCGGTAATATTATCTAGGTTTATATTGATGATTTGATTGTCTATTCAAAGAATCGATTGGATCACTTTTGTCATCTCGGAAAAGTTCTCATGCGATGCAGAAAATTTGGCATTTCTTTAAATCCTTCTAAATCTATTCTTGGCATCACCAAGGGAATGCTCCTTGGACATATCGTTTCTAATTCAGGAATAAGCATAGATCCTGAAAGGATTGCTGCTATTTTGAACCTTTCTGCCCCCACTTCCAAAAGGGAGTTTCAAGCCTTTATGGGCATTATCAACTTCGTTCGTAGGTTTGTTCCTGATTTTTCCTTAACGGTTAAACCAATTCATAATATTCTAAATAAATATCGCTCTTTTTCTTGGACAGATGACGTCGAAAATGCCTTCATTAGGATTTAGAAAGAAATCATCTCAGCACCAGTTCTGGCGAAACCGGATTTTGAGAAAGATTTTATCATATACACTAATGCCACTGAGGAAGCAATTTCTGCTATTCTCATACAAAGTGATGACAAAAACAATGAAAATCATGTAGCTGAAATGAGCCAAAGTTTTTCAGACAATGAATTCAAGTACTCTTGTATTGAGAAACATGTTTTTTCTCTTGTTAAGGCTATAGAGAAATTTTTCCACTTTATTCTAGGAAAATATATGCTCGTAAAAGTCCCTTTTCCTGATGTCAAGTTTCTGATTTCACAAAATTACCTTTCAGGGAAGCTTTCACATTGGCTTGCCAAAATCCAAATGCATGATTTAAATATCATGACTTCGAAAACAATTAAGGGACAAGACTTAGCCCTTCACTTAGCTCAACATACTAAAGCAAGTGAAGAAATTGATGATCAGGATAATCCTCTTTCGGCACTATTTTATATTGAGAATCAAACCATTTCTATTGTTGAAAACCCCTGGTATAAAAATATGGTGTATTACTTGAAATATCATAAATGCCCAGATGACTTAGATCCTCATCAAAGGAGAATACTTCGCCTTGAATCTTCTAGGTATATTATTTTAGGATACTTTTTGTTTAGAAGGCATGCTGATGGTATATTACTTCGATGTGTGAATGATGAGGATGCATAGAAATTGTTACATGAAACTCATGGATCTTCAGATTTTGTTATTCGCATTTGTGGCCATTATTCTGCTAAAGCTACTTCTTTTAAAATCATAATAAATGGTTACTATTGGCCTTCAATTTTTCGAGATTCTTATAAATTCTCGATATCTTGTAGCAAGTGCCAAAAATTCGTTGGGAAAGAGCATCTTTCTTCCATATCTTTACAACTTGTCCTCATGTATTTTCCTTCTTCTACATGGGGCCTAGACTTTATTGGTCTTATTAATCCTCTATCTTCCGTAGGGAATATTTTCATTTTGACAACCATTGATAATTTCACTAAGTCGATTGAATTTGTCCCTCTGAGACACGCACAAGATGAACAAGTAATTTCTTTCTTGGAAACTAATATCTTCTCCAAATTTGGCATTCCTTTAGAGATGATTATAGACAATGGTCCTGCTTTCATTTCCACAAAATTGACTCAATTCCTAGTCAAATTGGGAGTCAAACATTTCACCTCATCAGCTTATTACCCTCAAGGAAATGGGCAATTCGAGTCTACTAACAAAAATCTGGTTAGGATCATAAAAAGATTCATCGAAGATAAGCCTCGTCAATGGAACACCCTCCTCACTTACGCCCTTTGGGAAGATCACACTACCACCAAGGTAAGCACGGGTTGCACCCCCTTTTAGCTTGTTTATGGTCAAGAAGTCATCCTGCCTACTGAGATGGAAATTTCTTCTCTACGGTTGATGCTACAGATTGAAGTATTAAATTCTTCCAATGTCCCTCAAAGAATAAATGTCATATTATCCTTAGAAGAAAAAAGAATGTTTGCCTTGGAAAACATAAAGAGAAGACAGCAAATTGTAAAGAAATATTTTAACAAGCGCACAAAATTTGTCAATTTAAGGTAGGTGAGAAAGTCTTAATTTGGGACTCAGCCTATGCTGACAGACGAAGACAATCGAAGTTTCAAAAATTATGGCTAATCCTTTCAAAATAGATTTTGTCCTACGCGCAAACTCTTGCCTTTTAAAGGATTCGGAAGAGCGATTGTTTTCTTATAGTACCAATGGTTCCCACTTGAAACATTATCTGGAACCAGCTTGATTGATAAATTCCATGTGGAAATCAATGTTGTATATAGATTTTTGTTTTATTGTTTTATTTCGCTTGTCCAATTTAATTTTTATGTTTTGTTGTTTCATTTTCTATTGTTTTATTTTATGTTTATCAAAAATAAATTTTGGATCAGTTTTCCACAACAATGCCATTCTATATTTACTGTTGATCAATAACAATAAATTTTACACAATTGTCACGATGTCCTCCTTTTAGACGTCGTTGAAAATGCTTTTTTCTTTCAGTATTGTTGTTAGATAGATGATTTGGTCTTCTTCCCTATATCTTGTTATCCCTTTCTTCCCTCCATCCTAAGATTCAAAGGAGAATATCAGAAAATTTATTATTAACATGAAGAAACAATTTTCACTGTGACTGATCGAATGTTATGCATACAGGACCAAACCCCCTCATACATACCACTTTTCATGAGTTATTCCCAAAATATCATCTCATTAATTCTCTTAAACCATATTTTTCCCTCTGTTGCATAATCATTCTGGTCAATAATTATTTGATCTATGTTCACCGATCTGTGAAACCGGACATTCTGAGTTCACAATATGTTGGAAACAGATTTCCCTATGGATTCGCCAGTTTGTTGACACCCAAAATCACAACATAGGGTACATGCTTGAAAATGGTTGCAACGCCTTATTAGTTAATTATATTTAATAATATGCTAATAGGTGGGACCCCTTGTGTAACCTGTTTCACTATGACGGAAAAGTGACACTTATGTTTTATGTGCTTATGACTTGGTTGTGATATGAGCTCTACAGTATTTGCTTTTAATTTGTTGTCAAAATAAGTGACCAAATGATTCTATGGGCAATATGATTAAAAGGGGAATGATGTTGTCTTTATATAGCTCTCACAAGTATTATTGTGTTGCATTTAGTTTGATGAAGGATCTAAACTCCATGTTCAAGTTATATGTGTGATATGGTGATTTCATGCTACAAGGATTGCGTGCATTGTTTGAATTGGAAGTCTAAGGGTTAAGACATGGTATCCCTAGAAGGTTTTTGATATATGTCACATTGGAGTTTTAAACAAAGGTTGGCGCATTTGTCAAAGTTTGAGACTTGGGATATGGTGGTGTATCAAGGTTGGAGTAAATTGTTAGTGGGTTGTGCGATGTATGGTTAACTCACATGTATTGGCTATGGATGAATGTGTAAGTGTAGATACGACATGCAGTAAATGCACGTCGCTCTAACCTACCTCGAGCCCGCCACCCTAGCCATTTCGCATTTGGTCTTTTGTTGGTTGTCATTACTCCGCTTTGTTAGGTTGTGGAAGAGGTATACAGACGTGGTCGATTCTCCTTAGAAAATTTTACACACAAGTATGAGGTTTCTTGTTGCTCCATCCATGAATTTTTCTCTTTGCTCTTTAATTAAGTCAAAATTTGGCTCTTGATTTTTCTCACTGTCTGTGCATTTCTAAGTTTCCGATTTATATATTTCCGACTATATATGGATGGTTGTTGAAAATTGGCCTCTGTGGCGTTTGTATGTGAATTACTTGCAATTAAAATGGTGTGTGCATGTATCTTACTGTTTGTAGTTGCTTCATTCTTTACATATAAAAAACAGGATATTGTTTGGGAAGCTCTTGGGCCTACCTTCCCTCTCGATTCTTTTAGTGATTTCTCTCTGTCTTATTAAAAACATTATCATTGCTCGCAGCCTATGGGTTTTTTTTAAGACTCTTCCTATCATTTAATTGTGTGGCTTTCATGGCTATCATGTCCGCGCACTTGTATATGCTCTGTAAATGTGACTATGGGAATTCATGGTGGTGCTATTATTTTCAAGGTACCCCTTTGGCCAAACCCTCGAACCATTGGTTAGATCGTCCTCTTATACCACGTCCATGTTGATGATTTTATATTGAACCTTGTATTTGGAAAATGTCGTGAAGGTGGCATACACAGAATTTAATAGAGACGTTGTCGTGCTCTTTTTAGTCATGGGTTTTGTCCATTTGTTACTGTGTAGTGATGGAAAGAATGCCAAGATTTTTTTTTTTAAATGTTAAAAGGAGACAGGGTATGTCCTGTGGAAATATTTGGGTGATGATAGCATTGCAAATCCATTATTTGAAGGATATGACTTGTTATTTGTTGTTTCCATATGCAAAAATATACCTCTGTGGATGAATTATATACACATTGAATGACTCTTGCAAACCAGAATGAAAGGGAAATTTGGAAGCATGGTTATTTGAAGTTTGAGTTGAAATAGTGTTATACATAGGGATCCCTTTTGTGGCCATTTCGTGGAACCCTGTAGTGATTTAAAATGTACTCGTGTTAATATTGTGGACCACGGTCTGTTATTTCCTCGATTGTTGGTTGTAATTAGTGTGATTATTGTGATGTTGTGTCTCCTCGACTTTGTTGTGCGCAAGTTGTGTTATTACTTTTGAATGTTTCTTGCGCAAAAGATTATAAAATGATCTCTGTGCATTGCAATTTCTAAATGAAAATGAAGAGCCTTGAAGTGAAACACCAGTTCAGGATTTTTGGAAATAGAATATTGAATTTCAATTTTGAAACAGTAAAGAGGTTTAAATTTTAATGTTGAGAATGGCATTGTTTGATATATGACAGAACAATATCCATGGTATTCCCTTCCATTATATGATTTTACACAAAATACACTCCCCCCATTATCCTAATTAGATTTTTTTCACTCCATGTTCTGTTGTTACTCATTTTTAAGGAAAAGTCTCTATGGAAATAATAGAAACAAGGTGGAAGTTAATTGATGATTGGTATTCTGGGAGTTGGTTGTATACACAGTTTGATTGTTTTATTGATTACTTGAACAATATTCATGAATATTTCCCCCTCCATGATATCATTTTACGCACAATACAAACCTCCCATACTCCCATTGACCCTATCAATCCCATGTTCATATGGAAATAAATTAATGAAAGTTTTATGGATGAATTGAATGGGTTTTGTGATAAATAATAGAGCCAACTCTTGATTTATTTAAGTGTGGTTTCATGTATGGGTTATTAAGAACTTTTCATGACTGATTAAATATTTCTACAGGATGATTTTTTTTTCAGCAGGGGCAATGACGATCAGAATAATAGAGGCATAGGTAACTGGCATTCAAGCCATAGGAGGCCTCAATTTTCTATTTACTTTGATGTTGATCCGCAAGAGTTGAAACAGATGTTTCAAGTTGGATTCTTTAATTTGGTTGGCCATGGGATATTGCATCCTCGACCTGAAAGGCCCCCTTTTCAATAGCCTCATAATTTTCTCGGCATTCCTGTTCCCCCACATGTGTCTATGCGACCCGAACCTCCCGTAAATGATGGTTGGAAAGAAATTGTCAATCATCATGCTTCTCACCGCCATTGTTGGCCTACTATCTCATTTCAGTTACCGCCACCACCTCCTCCAATTAATCCTAATGCACAAATTTCCCATGTTGTTTCACCAATGCAGTCTTCGCATGCCAGCAAGAGACTAAAAACTGATGTCCTACAAACTGTGCTAGATAACGGAAAACCAGTGATTTCCGCCTCTAGTCCATCCATAGAGTCTTCTAAATTTGTGTCTTCAGGTCTCCACCTAAATGATTATTGCTCCATGTGATCAGCAAAATACATCCCCAAGGGTCTAACCAACCAAGGGCGACCCCAGAAAATTCAAGAGGAGACAACAGTGAGAAGAGGAAATATGCCTCACACAGTGGAAAATGTGGATTTTAAATGTTTTTTTTATGATATTCAGTGATGAAGACAGTGTTTAATGATTTTTAACATATTATGGACAACAAGCTTTATTTTGGATATTTTTTTGGATAAGATGGATATATTATTTTGGGGGGATTTGATCTTAAATTTTGTTGATATTTAAATATTTGACTTAAATAATATCCATGGGAGCTACAAAGGTGTTATATGATCCAAATGATTTTTGTATTTTATATTTGATGATTGGAAAAGAGAATGATGGGAGTCACGAGGGGTCCCATCTATTTAGTTCTTATTAATTAGACCCTTATTTATATATTATTATTAATTATTTCTTACCAAACTAATTAGTTATGTGAATTTGAGTTAACTAAAGAAAGTAGTTGAACCACCTCAACTTATTGAGAAAAAATAAAGGTTCAATGAGAGGAAGAGACAAAGGGAGAATAGAAGGGGAACTACAACACTAAGGTTTGCTCTCTAGTTAGGGAGATAGCTTCAGTTTTCATTCATTTATGAGTTTACTTGAAATCCTAATCCTCTTGATGACAGTAAGGTCTTAATGAAGGCAACGGGATTCAAAACCAAATCATACATTTCAACGGCTTGTTTTAAAGGTGTTTGATTTATCCTTGATATTCTACATATTCTTGTTTGTTTATGAATTAATTTTCATGGTTGATAAAGAATATCTTGCAGAGTCAAGTGGCAGCATTTTGTGGCAAGATGATCCAGATCATTAGTTTCAGTTTTGTTTCACTGTTAGGTTATTTTTGTATGGTTCCCATCGGAGACTTCTAATTCTGACTTTGGTCCATACCCTCACAGGGGTTTGTAAAAGAGAAATAGAGTTTTGTATCTCAGAATGAAATAAAATCATATTATTGTTCTGTCTCATACATGTGTTTTCATGACTTGGTTCTTCCTTTCTCTTTTGTCTCCATGTTTACTTCAATGTAAAATCTATATACATTCACCTAGCTTTGTTTAAATTAAATCTCAATTGTCTATCTATTTCATTGTCCTCCAAAACACACAATATGCCCTCAATGCTTAGCAGTCGTCCAATATATCCTTGATTTGATCTCGATTGTTGATCTCCTTTTAGCATATCGAAACCACATGTAACCACACAGCATAGCCTCTATCCAATATGGATCTCTATTCAATCACAGTCATTGATCTACTTAAATTTCCTCAAGAATAGACCATGCAACCACAACGCACAACAACCATTGGATTGTCTTCTCAATTAAATACCAGTTGTTGATATCATTCATTTTCATTGGCACACGCAGCACAGCTTCAATGTTCATCAATCATTCAATCATCCTTGATTCTATCACAATCATTGATCTGATTACTTGTCCATTTCAACACATAACACATCCTTGATGCATAGTCGTCGTCCGATTTGGTCCTTGATTAAATCTCCACCATCGATCTACTCACTACTCATGCTTAGACAATTTCTCGAAGTCTCACAACGGGTTCATAGGTCTAATGCATATCTCTTCATACCTCCACGACCTCCAAATTGCACCCTCAATTTTTGTTGCATGCATTTAGCACCTATACTTAGATGTATTTATAATCTTTTCTATATGAGTCTAATACATATCTTTCCATACTTTTGCGGCCTCCACAATGCACCTTTGTGTTCCTCCACTATCACTTTGCACCCATACTTAGAAACTTTTCTAAGTATTTCACTGTGAGTTTGTAAGACATCATGGGTCGTTGGATCTCTCACCCTCAGGGCAATCTGATTTGTGACACTTTGAAACCTCTTGAGTTGTTGGATCTCTCACCTTCTGGGCCATCTGATCTATTCTCCATACTTAGCCATTTTTTAAAACTCTCACCATGGGTTCATGGTATCTCCATTCTTCTCTTATTCATGACCTCATCCATCTAAGTGATCCACCATACTTATTCATTTTTCAAAGTCTCACCGCATCCGACTGGCTCTCCATACTTAGTTGACTTTCAAAATCATCACCACGGGTTCACAAGTCTACAACAGTTCCCTGATTCTTGTGGCTTCATCCATCTGATCGATTCTTGACACTTAGTCGATTTCACCGTGCTTTGCGATATCTTTGGCACTTAGTCATTTCTTCACTGTATCCTCATACTTAGTTAATTTTCATAGATCTCACTGCGATTCCACGGCTCTACAACATTTCTTTGACTCTATTTGTGACCTCTTTCGTCAAATCAATTCTCGACACTTAGTCGATTTTTCGAGCTCCTCTACGGTTCTCCCAAACTTAGTCGATTTTCCAATATTTCATAGTAGGTCCATGAGTCTCCCATACTTGGTCAATTTGTTACCTTCTCACCGTGGGTCCGTGGGGCATCTTCAATCGTTCTTTTCTTGTCGACTTCGTCCGTCTGACCGATCCAATATTCATACTTATCCATTTTTCAAGACATCAACTGATTCTTGGTACTTAGTCATTTTTCCAAGATCCCACCGCAAATCCCCAGGTTCACGCCCTCATATTCCCAATTCTTCGTTGTTCTCATTGTTTCCACTATGTTTTTTAGTTAGTCATTTTTTCAGATCTCTTTTGTTGATGTAGCAAATAAGGTGGCTACCATGTGGATGTATCCTTTTATACACTAGATGACATGGCATTGATACATGGAACTACACGTGGCATCACTGACGTGGACTTCCTATGATGTGGCGTTCATCTGACTAGACACGTGTTGTTAATGTTGTAACTGTTGGAATAACTAAAACAACTGAGAGGGGGGGGGTGAATTAGTTGTTATTGAGCTTAAACAATTTTAACAATCTTAAAATATCATTACTCTTTCCTCAAGTGATCATCAACAGTATACAACATATGGACAGTAAAAATAAAGAGCATCAGTCACACATAAGTTATACACAGAAACAGATTTTCACGAGGAAACCCATAAAGGGAGAAAATCTCTTCTTCTTCAAAATGATAGGAAGTATTTTAAGTTCTGTACATCATTTACAATTGAGCACCAACTCAATGTGAGGCTACTACCTCTGTTTTGCAAGCTGCAACTTGCTGAGAGCACCAACTCTCTGTTTTCTCTAGCACCCACTAGAAGGAAGCACCAACTCCCTCGTTTCTATAGCACCAACTAGAAGGAAGCACCAACTCCCTAGTTTCTCTAGCACCAACTAGAAGGAAGCACCAACTCCCTGAGTGTTTCCAGCACCAACTGGATGGAAGCACCAAATTCCAATCATACAGGCACCAACATGTATCATAGAGAACAAGAGTTCTCCCTTGCACCACCCTGCCACCAGATGGAAGCTACAACTCCCTATGTTCAAGCACCCACTTGAACCTCTGAGGACAACAGTCCTCCCGAGCACCTCCCAACCTCCCTGAAATATCAAATAATGAATACACAGACAACTACACAGATAAATCAATTCTTACCAACCTTTCTTTGTTCTGTAAGTCTGATCTTCCACAAACTGTTCTGTAAATATTCTCTTCCTCTGTCTGTTCAGCAGGTCTGCTCTGCATCAACTTTTTATGTCATTCTGCTCTGCTATGTTTCCTCTTGCTCTACTATTTTGCACTGTGTTTTCTCTTGCTTTGCTATTATGCTCTGCGTTCCATTTCACTCTGCACATATGCTCACTTTCCTACCATGCATCCTCTACTGTATTCTTTCTTACTGTTTCATTCCTTTCCTATCCAGAACATCCAACAACATTCAGTCTGTCTCATTTTATTTTATACACACAACCTTGACGGTTCCACTTCACCTTCCATTAGGCAAACCAAGGACACATGTCTTAGAAACTGAAATGATAACTGATTCACAATCAAGAATCCGTTTTGTTTAGCAGAATCGTAACTGATGATTTACCTATGTGTGAAGAAACAGTAACCCTTAGATCTCATTCAAGTCTTATCCACACCGTAGGATGACTTTTATAAATCTTGCCTTTAAATTGGGTTTCGGCATTTCAGCATTCCTTTGCCCAAGTTTCTCGACACTTTCACATCACGATATCCGAAACTCCGAAATGGAGCTTATCTAGACTGACTCCTTCTCCTCCCGTGACCAAGGGTTGTGACCAAGGCTTTATGTGAAAGGCGCTTTCATGATTTCGCATATCGTGAATTCGTAATTCCTTATGTTCAATGTTCCTGTCACCTCCAAATCCCGATCTATGAAATCCCATAATGAAATCAGATCAACGATCCAGATTATATCTAGATCTGACGGTTCATATTAAGTCGGGATATTACTCATCGCGATTTCGACACTTTAGACGATCGGTGTTTTTGTCAACTCGAATTCCTGATTCTCGACATTCAGTAAAGAAGTCGAATCAATGGTCCAGATCACTTCTTGATCTGACGGTTGTTATTACATCGCGATTTCGCCTATCGCAATTTCGTAATTGTTGTATAGTTTCTTCTACCTCTCCATATCGCGATTCGCAAAACTCCGATAAGAGATTAGATCAATGGTCCAGGTCGGATCTTGTCTTGACGGCTGCGATTGAATCACAATATCGCATATCACGAAATCGGGATCCTTTTTGCACTTGTTTCTTTTCCTTTTGGAGTCATGATTCGCGAAACTCCAACACGGAGTTATATCAATGGTCCACGTACGATCTTGACTCAACGGCTACTATTGAGTCACGATATCGCATATCGCGAAATCGGGATCCTTGTTGCATTTGTTTCCTTGCCACTCCATGTTTCGATCCCTGAAACTCCGACACGTACTTGAATCAACGGTCCAGATCAAAGATTGATCTGACAGCTTAGATTGCATCGTGATTTTTCATATCGCGAAATCGAGATTCCTGTGGATGAAATTCCAAAGCTTCTTCAACTCTCGATCCCCGATACTCTGACAAGAACTGTAATCTACGATCCAGATTCATTTTTGATGATCCAATGGCTACGATTGAATCGTGAAAGATTGTTGCAATGGGATTCCTGTCTGATACAGACTCGCCATCAATGACAACCATTCGTTGATTCGCTGTCTGTTGCCAACACGCATTCGCTGTCTGTGAAATATTTGCCAACAATATCCCCCTTTGGCATTGATGGCAACACAAGCACCCAAATGCCTTTCGGACTCGACTCTGCTCCCGAAACGACTTTTCTCCTTCTCCGCTCGACTCTGCTCCTGCTCCTCAACTCTGCTCCAAAAACATTCGAACTCGACTCCTTTCTCCCCCTTTGACATCAATGTCAAAGAAGAAACATTCTTCTTCCCCTGATCTTGTTGCAAAACATACTCCCCCTATCGTCTATAAGTATCTAGGAAATACACCATATATTCAATAAATACTCCCCTTGACCAGGTGAACAATTTAAACACAAGAAATCATAACCCCCAGCTTTTGACGAAGATATCCAAAGGGGTCACTGCTAATGGTTTAGTAAAAATATCAGCAATCTGTTCTGTAGAGGGTATATAGTTCAGTTGAACAATTTTGTTTGTAACTTGTTCTCTGAGAAAATGATACTTTATAGGAATATGCTTAGTCTTGGAATGAAGAACAAGATTCTTGGAGACACTTATGGCACTAGTGTTATCACAATGAATTGGAATAGGATCAATGTAAGTTACCTTCAAATCTGCAAGAGTTTGTATCATCCATAAGATTTGTGTGCACCAAGTAGCAGCAACAATGTATTCTTCCTCTGTAGTGGATAATGGAATGGATCCTTTCTTTTTACTAACCCATGCAACTAATGAGTCACCCAGAAAAAATGCTCCTCCACTGGTGCTTTTTCTTTCATCAACACAGTTAGCCCAGTCTGCATCTGAATAGGAAGTTAACTGGAAATTCTGATTTCTAGGGTACCACAGTCCATATGTCATTGTTCCCTTCATATATTTGAGAATTCTTTTGACAGCTACCAAGTGACTTTGTTTAGGAGCAGACTGAAAACGACCTACCATTCCAACAGCTTGCATTATATCAGGACGAGATGTTGTGATGTACAGAAGACTGCCTATCATTGAACGATATGTTCTTTGATCAACTTTAGGTGAGATATCATCTTTTCTCAGCTTGCAACCAACCACCATAGGTGTGCTGACTGTAGAAGAATATTCCATCTGAAATTTCTTCAATATCTCTTTCAAATATTTTTCTTGAGAAATAAATATTCCTGCAGAGCTTTGTTTTACTTGTAAGCCAAGAAAATATGACAGTTCTCCTATCATGGACATTTAAAATTATGTTTGCATAGAATTAGAAAACCACTGGACAGATGACTCATTAGTACAACCAAAAATAATATCATCTACATAAACCAAAACAACTAGTAAGTTATCACCTTCAGACTTAATGTAAAGGTTATTGTCAACAGTACCTTTCTTGAACCCTTTTTCTTGTAGAAATTTGTCCAGTCTATAATACCAAGCTCGT
>ML779176.1:99958-114227 GCA_009831015.1 Picea engelmannii | reverse complement strand
TGAAGTTCTTATGACAAGAATAAGCAAGAAACATTCTGATAGCTTCCAACCTTGCCACTGGTGCAAAAGTTTCATCAAAGTCCTGACCTTCAACTTGTGCATATCCTTTACAGACCAATCTGGATTTATTTCTAACAACTTGACCTTTTTCATTCATTTTATTCTTGACCACCCATTTAGAACCTATTACATTCTTATTTTCAGGTCTAGGGACAAGCTCCCAAGTATTGTTCTTCTCAATCTGATCCAGCTCTTCATTCATTTCTCTAATCCAATCTTCTTCCTGACTAGCTTCCTCAAAAAATTTAGGTTTAGTCATAGATAAAAAGGCAATTTTTAGATTGTTTTGAGTCTTTATTCAGTTTCCTTCTTGTTTGAACTCCTTCATTTATATCCCCAATTATCTGGTTTTCAGGATGATTCTTTCTAATAATTTTGAGAGGAGATTTTGCTTCTTTCTGTTGACTTGTATCAGTTTGAATGTTCATATCTTCATCTAATCCAGACTCTTCTCTTTCTGATCCTTGGACCTGTTCATCTTCATCTTCAACTGTGTCTTCTGTGGAAAACTCAAAATTTCTCACCTCTCTTACTAGGACTCCTTCATCAACCTTTTCTTCTCATGAGTGGATGACTCCCCCTGTCACTGTTATCTCTCTGCTTCTGACTATTTTCCTCCTTTGTTTCTAAAAGGTTAGTTTTCCCTAACAAGGTATTTCCTCTTGTTATCTCTACAGGATGTCATGTAAATCATTTTGTAAAACAAAATGTTGTTGTTGAAGAGCTTCTGTCCTATTGATATACTTCATAATTGTAGCTCGTACTTTCAAACAACCCTTGGATATCCCCACTGATTATCATCAATCTCTATTACTGCAATTTTCATTTTTCTTTCATGATGCTTACCATCCAAGGCTTTTATGACCATATTTAATCACAAGAAAAATATGCGACAACCACTCTCATACCTGCCTTTCTTTTTCACAGACAGAGGACCTGTATCAGGTTTCTTAGGAGTACTAATTTCTTCCTTGTTGTATCCAATACCATATTTTTCATTGGTGATCTCTGACTATCCAAGATCTTATCCAGGGTCATGGATCTATTTAAGAACTTACTTTGGGTGTTTGCCTTCTCAACCTTCAAGACTTCTTCTTCCAGCTTATGACATGGTTCTTCTTCTACTTCATCCATGGGGAAAATGCTAACTACACATGCTTTTATTGAATCTGAATCTTCTTCTTTACTTGCAGGGGAGGATTCAATTTCAACATCATTAATTGTCCTTATGCCTTTATTCACCACTTGTCCCAAGTTTACATTTACCTTACATTCTTTGGACTCGAACACCTCTTCACTGACTTTGTCACATTTTTGACTTGTACTGAGCAAATTATGTTTCAAATCATCCACAAGCAGAACGTACTGGGCATCTCCTTTATCATTACTCAAACTCATCATCCCTCTATCCTTGATTTTGCCTGGTTCATCATTTTCAAAAATTACATTCCCTGATTTTCTATCACTTAGAGTTAGAAACTTACTTTTGTTTCCAGTCATGTGTTTGGAGCATCCACTGTCAATATACCAGGGATTATTTTTCCTTTGGACTGATAGAACTAGTCCACACTTGTCATCTACTTTCTTCTTCCAAACTTTGACATTTTCAATAGTGGGGATCAAGTCTGGATTATATTTCTTTAAACGACAGTCTGTTGCCTTATGTCCATAATTATGACAGTTGTAACATTCTGGTTCACTGAATAAAAGATCATAACGATTGTTATGCTCATATCTTTTGTTGTGTCTCACTTGTATCCTTCTCCCAGTCATCACATGATTTATAATCTGTGATTGTTTGTTGCTTGGTTGTCTCAATCTTTGTTGTGGAAGATAGTTATTCATTGAGTATCTTGATTGTTCATATGTAAATCTTAAAGGATAGTTTATAGCTTTGTGACCAAAATTAGAGCAGAAAAAACAATAACCACAGAAAAAATCTTTGTACCTTGAAAAAGTATGTCTTCTTTGAGGAGGTCGATTTCTTTCATGCTGATGAATTTTCTGGTCTACAAATTATGTTCTGGGGTTTTTCTTTTCATTTCTTCTTGATGGTTGATTTTCTTTCTTTGTTTCTGCAGAGTGATTGTTGTCAATGTTAGAGGATTTGACAAACTTGATAGATTCTGTATTACTTGAATGAACACTACTTGATCCTTCTTCATATCCCAATCCAGCTTTCAACTTTGAATTTATTTGCTGATTTAGAATGGAGGTTAATTCTTCTGAGGCTTTAATACTTGGCAGATTTTGATGATACAATCCTTTGAATTTCTCCATTTCTTTTCTAGTCTTTACTATCTCTTCTTCTAAGGATTCACACCTGACTTTCTTCTCTGACAATTGTTGTTTCAGTATGTCTTCTATTTTCTTTGCCTCTTCTAATTCCACTTTCAACAAAGAAAAATCTTCATCAGGTTTTTTACTGTCTTTCTCAAACTGTGTCAACAATTGTTTTTGCTTTCTGTTCTTAGTTCTGAGTCTATCAATTTCTTCCAGTGCACTGATCAGTTCTCCTTCCAAATCAACCACAGCTTCTTCATCATTATCATCACTGTCTGTGCTTTTATTATCATAATCCTCTTTGGCCATAAGCACGAAGTCATTTTCCTTATCTTCACAAGATGATTCACTATCGGTGTCTTCTAAGGAATTGTCATTATTTGCAACCAAACTTTTCTTCTTATTAAATTTCTTGTATTTGTACTTCTTTTCATCATCAAAGTTCTGGTCCTTTTTCTGATGGGGACACTTAGATGCAAAATGACCTATATTACCACAGTTAAAGCATTTGAAGGGCAACTTCCCTTGATATTTTCCTGATCCTTTCTTTAACCTTCTCACAAATTTTGCCTCAATCTCATCAAATTCTGAATCAGTATTCTTATCTGCTTTAAATGATGCTTCTCTAGAGGTGGGTTTATCTGTAACTATCCTCATCTCATATGCATTAAATGTTCCTAGAAGTTGATATAAAGACAAGGTTTTTAGATCATTAAGTTCTTCTATAGCAGAGACCTTCGGGTTGAACCTATCTGGAAGAGATCTCAAGATTTTCTGAACTAAAGAAGGTTCCCCAATTGTTTCACCAAGTTCCTTCATTGCATTTACCATTTCTTCTATTCTCAGAAAGTATTTTCCAACAGTTTCATCTTCCTTCATCTTTAGCTGTTCAAACTGCACTCTATAGGTTTGAAGCTTGGCATCTTTTACCTTCTCATTACCTTCATAACTGTTAATGAGTTTGTCCCACATTTCTTTAGCAGTTTGAAGATGCATCACCTTCACAAACTCGGCTTCTGCAAGTCCATTCAAGATAGCATTCATTCCCTTAGCCTTAAATCTAAATGCTAACTTATCATCCTTGGAAGCTAGCACAACAGGATTTATGTATCTAGTCTCTACTACATCCCATACATCAGCTCCTAAGGCCATTAGGTATGCTCTCATTCTAACCTTCCAGAAGGCAAAATTCATTCCATCAAATAGAGGAGTCTTAGAGACTGAAGTCCCTTCGTGACTTGTCATGTTTAAGCTTACAGATCTACCTTTGAATAAAAGGAACCCACTCTCATACCAATTGTTGGAATAACTAAAACAACTGAGAGGGGGGGGTGAATCAGTTGTTATTGAGCTTAAACAATTTTAACAATCTTAAAATATCATTACTCTTTCCTCAAGTGATCATCAACAGTATACAGCATATGGACAGTAAAAGTAAAGAGCATCAGTCACACATAAGTTATACACAAAAACAGATTTTCACGAGGAAACCCATAAAGGGAGAAAACCTCTTCTTCTTCAAAATGATAGGCAGTCTTTTAAGTTTTGTACATCATTTACAATTGAGCACCAACTCAATGTGAGGCTACTACCTCTGTTTTGCAAGCTGCAACTTGCTGAGAGCACCAACTCTCTGTTTTCTCTAGCACCCACTAGAAGGAAGCACCAACTCCCTCGTTTCTCTAGCACCAACTAGAAGGAAGCACCAACTCCCTAGTTTCTCTAGCACCAACTAGAAGGAAGCACCAACTCCCTGAGTGTTTCCAGCACCAACTGGACGGAAGCACCAACTTCCAATCATACAGGCACCAACCTGTATCATAGAGAATAAGAGTTCTCCCTTGCACCACCCTGCCACCCTGGTTTCTCTGGCTGCCACCAGATGGAAGCTACAACTCCCTGTGTTCAAGAACCCACTTGAACCTCTGAGGACAATAGTCCTCCCGAGCACCTCCCAACCTCCCTGAAATATCAAATAATGAATACACGGAAAACTACACAGATAAATCAATTCTTACCAACCTTTCTTTGTTCTGTAAGTCTGATCTTCCACAAACTGTTCTGCAAATCTTCTCTTCCTCTGTTTGTTCAGCAGGTCTACTTTGCATCAACTTTTTCTGTCATTCTGCTCTGTTATGTTTCCTCTTGCTCTACTATTTTGCATTGTGTTTTCTCTTGCTCTGCTATTCTGCTCTGTGTTCCATTTCACTCTGCACATATGCTCACTTTCCTACCATGCATCCTCTACTGTATTCTTTCTTATTGTTTCATTCCTTTCTTGTCCAAAACAGCCAACAGCATTCAGTGTGTCTCATTTTCTTTTATACACACAACCTTGACGGTTCCACTTCACCTTCCATTAGGCAAACCAAGGACACCTTTCTTAGCAACTGAAATGATAACTGATTTGCAATCAAGAATCCATTTTGTTCAGCAGAATCGCAACTGATGAGTTACCTGTGTGTGAAGAAACAGTAACCCTTAGATCTCATTCAAGTCTTATCCGCACTGTAGGATGACTTTTATAAATCTTTCCTTTAAATCAGGTTTCGGCATTTCGGCATTCCTTTGCCCAAGTTTCTTGACACTTTCACATCGCGATCTCCGAAACTCCGAAATGGAGCTTATCTGGACTGACTCCTTCTCTTCCCATGACTAAGGGTTGTGACCAAGGCTTTATGTGAAAGGCGCTTTCGCGATTTAGCATATCACGAATTCATAATTCCTTATGTTCAATGTTCCTGTCACCTCCAAATCCCGATCTGTGAAATCCCATAATGAAATCAGATCAATGATCCAGATTATATCTAGATATGATGGTTCATATTAAGTCAGGATATTACTCATCGCGATTTCGACACTCTGGACGATCGGTGTTTTTGTCAACTCGAATTCCCGATTCTCGACATTCAGTAAAGAAGTCGAATCAATGGTCCAGATCACTTCTTGATCTGACGGTTGTTATTACATCGCGATTTCGCCTATCGCAATTTCATAATTGTTGCATAGTTTCTTCTACCTCTCCATATCGCAATTCGTGAAACTCCGATAAGAGATTAGATCAACGGTCCAGGTCGGATCTTGTCTTGATGGCTGCGATTGAATCGCAATATCGCATATCACGAAATCGGGATCCTTGTTGCACTTGTTTCTTTTCCTTTTGGAGTCGCGATTCGCGAAACTCCGACATGGAGTTAGATCAATGGTCCAGGTACGATCTTGACTCAACGGCTACGATTGAGTCGTGATATCTCATATCGCAAAATCGAGATCCTTGTTGCATTTGTTTCCTTGCCACTCCATGTTGCGATCCACGAAACTCCGACACGGACTTGAATCAACGGTCCAGATCAAAGCTTGATCTGACGGCTCAGATTGCATCGCGATTTTGCATATCGCGAAATCGAGATTACTGTGGATGAAATTCCAAAGCTTCTTCAACTCTCGATCCCCGATACTCTGACAAGAACTGTAATCTACGATCCAGATTCATTTTTGATGATCCAATGGCTACAATTGAATCGTGAAAGCTTGTTGCAATGGGATTCCTGTCTGATACAGACTTGGCATCAATGACAACCATTCGTTGATTCATTGTTTGTTGCCAACACGCATTCGTTGTCTGTGCAATATTTGCCAACAGTAACATCCCCATTATAATCCCCAATATGATTAATGTTTATGTAGATATAATGTGTGGCTATGTTCAAGCGATGTAATATGTGAATTGTATTTCAATGTTTTAATTGTTGGCATGTTTACAGGAAAAGTGTGCTTGTCATTGATTGCAAGAACAGCAACAACGATGGCATGTTTACAGGAAATAACATCAGCGAACCAAAGCTCGAGAGACCAGAAGATGAGAAAGGCAGAATGTGCTAGGTGGGCACCAGAAGTCTTTTGGGAATATGCATATGAGCAAGTTCGATAAGCTCAGAAGCAAAAGTGTAAAGTTTCACGTAGAGTGCAAGTGTGCGTCAGGGTCGAGGGTAAATTTTTAGAAATCTCAGGAGAGATAGCATTTTGAGACCCGCAGACAAGATCACATACATCAAGGCTCGCAGAAGGATCAAAGGTCATGGACTTTGACACTTAGAGATTTGAGAAAGCCAAAGTTCAAGAGGAGGAGTGACAGTGACCATTGGATCAAACACTGTGCCTAATCTGAGCTGCCAGATCAGAGTCCAGTAACCAAAGGAAGTGCAGAGGAGAAGTACAGATATGATACATTGGATCTGAGCATTGAGGACCAACAGTCGTGGGATCCAGTATAAATATGAAGAGGATAATG
This sequence comes from Picea engelmannii, assembly GCA_009831015.1. Classification (NCBI taxonomy): domain Eukaryota; kingdom Viridiplantae; phylum Streptophyta; class Pinopsida; order Pinales; family Pinaceae; genus Picea; species Picea engelmannii. The sequence continues at coordinate 107,593 of ML779176.1, read as the reverse complement.
GCTAAGAGCCATCCTCCAACTCCTCGAAATAAAAAATCGCAATGAAATCTTAACCGTAGGATCCAGAGGACACGTGGCAGGAGATCATCATTTCACTGACTTGCAAATCAAGAAAGTCAAAGGCATAGTGGCAGGAACTCATGAGGTATAAGTTTTCTATTTTATCTGGACCATTGGATCATGGAGAGTCATGGACCATCAATCTGACGCAAGCAGATATCGGAAAATTGGGAATCGGAAGAAGGAAGGTGAGCTAACCTCCGACATCGTGAAATGCAAAGTCCTGATATGATCTGGGTTGTCGGATCACCGAGGATCATGGGCCATTGATATGGAACAAGTTTTGGAATATCAGAAGTCGGGAGAGTCAGGGTTGACTCGCGTCCAAGTTCCCGACACACGAAGTCGCGATTTGATCACCGTTGTTGATAAAAGGGAGAGATCTCGACCGTTGATCTGATATGAAGCATTTTGGAGTTTCACGAGTTGGGAGTTTTGAGGCAAATCATAGCAGGAGTTCGCGATATGCGACATCGCAAAGCACCCCTTTTGTTTGGCCCCTGGTCACAGCTGGTAGTCACAATGATGAAGGGTAAGGGAGGAGATATCACGTCACTAGGCTTCATGTAGTGTCCCCAAGGCCGAGCCCCTATGTAAACCATGATCTGAAAGAAATTATAAATATGTGTTATAGGCTGGTGAGCCAAGTTTTGTATAAGCTGGTAGGCTTATGTGTTTGATTAGGCCAGAGAGCCTAAGGGTTGAAGGCCAAGGGCCTGGATTTTGTATCTGTATGTATGCAGCACATTAATAAAATATAAACACCGCCAGGTGTAGACCGACCACGATGAATGAGTGAAGGGGGACTGAGTGTCCACAGAGAGGGAAAGGTATTAGGGGCTGGAAGGTGGAAAAAGGGGCTGAGTGTTGAGCCTAGGGTCTAAGCCTAGGGGGCTTAGGCCTGGAATAATATTTTAATATTATTTCCAAAAAAGAGCCATGTGCATATTATTTTATCCTAAGTTCCTGGAAAGGGGGGGAACGTGCAAAGGGGATGCACGTTGTGGGAACGCATGCAGTTCCCAGGGTGATAAGTGTCAACCCTGGTGCATGCAAATATAATCGCCGAGATGAACCGCGTGAGGGGGATATTCTCCATTCATACCCGAACCTCTGAGCGTGGAACCGGTACGACCTCTGCAAGAACACCCCTGTACAGAACCGTGGAGTTGGTCTCTGCAAGAATACCCTGGTTCATCTCTGAAAGCCGTAAAGCCTGTGTTTGTTCAGCAAAATCCGTGTACACCCTCTGTTCTGAGAGCGGAGAAGATTGTCTCCGTCTGAAAGGCCAGTTCACTCTTTACCCGTTCGGAACCAGGGAGTCTGTGTATTTCCCTGCGTGGATTGTTGTCATGCGCTCCCGGAATCAACACCGTGAGACCTTGCCACCATTGTTGAGCTTGTGTGAGAAGCCCAAGTCTGTATTCCCGGATGACTGTGGTGGTCATGCAGAACTGTACCGCGCATGGCTTGCTGGCCAGTGCAAGTTGTGACTGAGATGGTGTATGATCTCTCTCCAGGTGAGGGAGGTGACTGTTGTTGGAAGAGATAGGTTGTCAGGCCTGTGAGCAACTCTTTCTAGGTGAAAGAGTTTGCTGGGAAGGGTTTTCTTCCAGAGAATGTCCAACACCAGCTACGGGCTCTGAGACTTCCTGATCCGGCCTGTTGCCGAGACCCAGAGAGGGAGGTTAGCACCGATGGACTGTGCGTATGAAGGTGTATACTCCTAGGTGGAACAGGCATGTGGGGAATGAGAGTCTATTAGTAGTGGGCGTAAGATGGAATCTTTGGGAAGAGTCCTTCCAGATATTTCTGTGTTGACTTCCCTGTAACCTCAGCCTAGCCTAGGATTCCTTGCCTTGGGGTGGAGCTCAGTCCCAGCTCGGGGGTGACCCACTGTTGAGCTGATGAACAGTGCGGTCTAAGGTTGGGAGGTTCGTGGAAGGCCTGCACTTGGTTGGTGATTTCTACAGTTGTTAAAAGATAAGTATTTGAATTATGCTTTGATCATGTTGTGCATGACTGTGTTGTTTATGTATCATGTTTTCCACTGTGTAAATGAATTATTGTTAAATGATATGGAATGTTTAATTATAGCAGTAACGAGATATGTTTATTCTGAGAATTAAAATGTATTTCTTATCTTGAACGCATGTGGTTATACAATTCCTGTATGATTTATGTAAAAATTCCATGTACAGAATGGTAGCGGGAGGTTTGAAAGCCTCGGTAGTGAAAAGGGTACACTACAAATTGGTATCAGAGCGCGAGTAAGCTCTGGGTTGCGAAAAGTGACACTACAATTTGGTATTAGAGCCAAAGTTTCAACACTGAGCCTAGATGGGCCAGTGGAGTGGTCTTTGGACCGAGAATGTGAAGGAAATTGGGTCTGGAATGGCCAATTTCGGATCCTGGTTTACTCCAAAATGACAAGGAGTTACGTGACGAGTTTTTAAAGATCGGGAGGTATAGTGGCGTTTGAAACCATAGCCATTGTGGTATGAATCCATAGGGAGAGAGGATTCCACACCGGTGTTGTGGAAGCTCTGGGATCTGTTCGGGAGGGAAGGCGAACCCTTGTGAGCCGTCAGATCTTGAGCAAATTACCCGACAGCCGTCGGATCTGCCGAGAGTTGCACGGAGTTTTAAGGCTTCGTGAACAGGAGGATGAAAGTCCCGAAAGGATTTGGCTTATCGGGATATCGGAGTTCTCGAGGTCGAGAAGGTCGGGACATTTCAAGTTCTGAAATAGCGAGAGGGAATCTGAGCCGTCTGTCTAAGGAAGGACGCGTGTCGCATGATCATCCAATTCGGAGATCCGAACACCAGGACTCACATAGGTGAGCATTTTTTACCTTGCACCAGGAGAAGTCCCGAGATTTGATCTGAGTCATCCAACAATTGAGACACGTGGTGGAGATCGAGGCAGTCAGGAAAGTTCCAGAAGGAGAGACATCCATCGGGAAATCGAGGTTCGGGGAATCGCGAATCATGAGGACATATGTGTTTCAGCATTGGAAAGTCTGAAACCCTGATAGGAGGTATGACTGTGGTCATATAAGGGGAGGTCGTGTGAACCACAAGTCTATCCCGGAGGGCTAATGGGAGTTAGAGCGCATCGGCATTTGGAAGCCCAAAACCCCAAAAGGATCTGGGCTTTCCATGGTGGAAACCCCAGAGCAGTCGTGGGCCGTCCGATTTGAGATGGCCACGTGTTGAGAGATTACCCATTTCAGAAAATCAGGGATTCGGGAGTTCCTTTGACAAAGAACTCGGACTCTCATCGTGATAATCTCGACCATACTATCGAGACGTTATCATGGGGCTAAGTCTCGATGAATGGACGAGATTCTTTCGGAGGATCTCAGAGTCTGTGATGACCGTTAGATGTGAGGAAGAGATGTCGGCTTTAAGACGGGGCACAAATGTGCATTAAGATAAGTAACGAGAAGATCTGGATGGCCAAATTCCACCCGCCCAGATCTACGGCTAAGGTTCCATTCCGGAGCCCCCTTGTTATTCTACCTTNNCCGGAATCGGACGTGCAACTCTCGAACGGTTGAGATTAATTCATCTTGATCAATGATGCTCAGGTGAATTCCGGACCCCCATTGCCATTGTACCTTTAATGAAGGGGGGGGGGTCTAGAATAGAGTGGCGTGTGAAGTGGGGCCCCTCCTGTCCTGTTGACTACTGTGTCATATCTCCTCTCTGCCACCTGTACTCCACTTAACCGCGCGATGGGGTCCGTTCTCTTTGGAAGTGAGAGAGGTGGGACCCGATGATGTCGTTGAAAGCAACGTGGACCCTCATGAACGTACCACATGCCACGGTGGTGAAGGGCGACAGCTGTGTTGTGGTCCCGGAGGATAAAGTAATTCGTGATTTCATGGATTCGCGAGATAAGTGCATGGGAGCTTGACATTGAAACTCGTGAAGTCGCGAAGTAGCGAGAACGAGAGGAGAAAAGTCAACATTACTTCTCAGGGTTTCGTGAAAGGGAGGTGCCAGGGTTGGACGCCACAACTCACGAAGGTGCGAGTAGCAAAGAGTACTAACACTTAGACTTAGACCTAGACTATGTTCATGCATAGCAAACCCTAGCGAGGAGAGAGCCATACCCTTGTCGCATCTCGGGTATCTGCGTTTAGAGGAATGAGTCGAAGGTTTTCGACTCACAAACTCGCGAGATCGCGAGTTTTGAAAAGGGTGACTTGGGTTTTGTATATTTAACTTTCGGATCTTTGTGGACTGAGATTCTGAAGTTCTGAAGTCCCAGAAATTGCAGAGCCACACAGAGCTCAGAAAACTTTGTGAAGTTGAAATGTCTTTCGTTCTTGTTCATATTAGTTATAAATGTTGTGGATTGTTCATGAAGTTTAATGGCCTGACAAATTTTGAATTCAATTGCATAGTGTGTGTGCAGAGTTCAATGAAGGCTAGAACTCCACTTAATCAACGCCGAGTATGGAGTAGGGAAGAGTGCTGATTACCCCTTAAATGGAAGACGAACGGGAAGGAAAGGATGTTAACCTAGGAGTCGAAGGATCGAACTCTAATGGGCATGGAAAGGAGATGGATAAGGAAGGACACATGATGAAAATCATTGAAAGGCTACAAAGAGAGGCCAAGGCTTGCAAAGATGATAGTCGAAAGCTCATGAAAGTCAAGGATCGGCAGGGTGAATTAAACTTAAAAAATTTCAAGAGCCTGGAAAGAATAGAGAAGAAACTCGAGAAGGGAAGAGACTCAGGTACGACAAAGAGTTGCAGATACCATGGGAGAAGAAGTAGGTCGAGGAGTGGTAGCTGACATCACAGTCGCTCCCAAAGACATTCTGACAGGGAGACACACAATAGTGCAAGCCCGTCCCCTACCAAAAACATCAGAAATCTGGAAAGGAGGAATTGAAGGGAGAGATGAACAAAATTAAGCCTCCAACATTCAATGGAGAACATAAGAAGGAGGAATATGCCGAGACATGGTTGTTGGGCATGAAGAAATACTTCCAATTGCAGAATTATTCTGCCCGTGCAGAAGGTAGAATTGCAATGTACCAGCTGAAAGGAAAAGCGTCCATGTGGTGGGATCAGTTTGTGCAGGTGCAGCACATCAGAGAGAAAGAGGTCACGTGGAAGGAGTTCAAGAGGTATTTCGAGAAGAAATACCTAACTAAAAGATACTATGACAGAAAGATGAAGGAGTTCTTCGAACTCAAGCTAGGCAGGATGACCATTGATGAGTATGAACGAAATTTTCTGGAACTACTGAAGTATGTTCCATTCATCAAGGATGACGCTGTCAAAATTCAGAGGTATCTGAGTGGACTGCCACCTTCCATTGGTGACAAGATTCAATATGATGATCCTAAGACCATGGAAGAAACCATAAGAAGAGAAAAATGCTTGTATGAACAGCAAGGAGGAAGGCCTATCTTTCGGAAGGTCTGGGATGATCGGAAGAAATTTAAGAAGGAATAGAGGCAGAAGGGAAGCAAGCCTTCCTTTTTTAGAAACAGTCTTCAATGACAGCCATCGTTTAGAGAGCCGAGAATGACTGAAGAGAGACCACAAAGATAGAGACAGGTGCCCATTCAGTGTTGGGGCTGTCAAGGAAACCACAAGTACAGAGATTGTCCCCATAAAAATGGTAAGGTGAGAACTGTACATACTATTCAGCAAGCTAAAACAGTGGAGTATATGGGCAGCAGAATGCCAAGGATCTATGCAGCCCTGGACAATAAGCAAGCATAATTCAATCACACATGATTGAAGTGGAAGGTACGATCAACAACCGACCACTTGTTATTTTAATTGATTAAGGGGCTAGCCATAGTTATGTAGATCCTAGAGTGGTGGAAAGTTTGCATCTAACGAGAAGCAAACATGAAAAGTCTTGGTTAGTGCAGTTGGCCACAGGAACCAAAAGGAAGGTCACTGAATTGGTTAAGTCATGTTCAGTGGACATGAAAAGAATGAGCACTAAGACTGAACTGAACATTCTTCCTTTAGGCTCATATGATTGCCTAATTGGGATGGACTGGTTGGACCAGCACCATGCCCTTCTGAATTTCCGCAACAAGAGGTTCACATGTCTGGACGAAGAGGGAAATCAGGTAACAGTCCAAGGAATTCCCAGAGCCGTGGCTGTTAGAGAAATCTCAGCCATGCAGCTGAAGAAATGTTACCGGAAAGGTTGTCAATTATTTGCAGCCTGGGTGGAAGAAGCATTCCAAAATGTGGTCTCAAATTTGGAAGACCACGGGGTGCTCAAAGAGTTTAAGGATGTGTTTCAGGAGGTGCCTGGACTACCTCCGAAGAGGGACATCAATTTCTCTATAAATTTGATGCCTGGAGCAGCTCCGATTTCAAAAGCTCCTTATAGAATGAGCACACCAGAATTGAAAGAGTTGCAACTGCAGCTCGAAAATCTACTAAAGAAAGGTTACATTCACCCCAGCGTGTCACCATGGGGAGCCCTGGTCCTATTTGTGAAGAAGAAATATGGGACGATGAGGCTGTGCATTGACTTTCGGCAGTTGAATAAAGTCACTGTCAAGAACAAATATCCTCTGCCAAGGATTGATGATCTTTTTGATCGGTTGAAGGATGCGAAAGCATTTTCGAAAATAGATCTTCGATCTGGATATCATCAAGTGAGGATAAAATATGAAGACATCAGCAAGACCGCCTTTAGAACAAGGTACGGTCATTATGAGTTCACAGTAGTGTCGTTTGGAATGTCCAACACGCCTGTTGTCTTCATGTGCCTAATGAATGGAGTGTTCAGAAATTATTTGGACAAGTTTGTCATAGTTTTCTTGGACGATATCTTGGTGTACTCTGAGACAAAGGAAGAACACGAACAACATCTTAGAATGGTGCTGCAGGTGTTGAGAGAACACCAGCTATACGCAAAACTGAGCAAGTGCTCTTTTTACCAAAAGCAGATCCACTATTTGGGACACATTATTTCTGAAGAGGGGATTGTTGTAGATCCTGAGAAGGTACAGGCCATTCAAGAATGGCCAGTGCCAAGGAATGTAATAGAAGTTAGATCCTTTATGGGTCTGGCAGGCTATTATAGGAGGTTCATAGCCGGATTTTCAAGGATAGCTCATGCTATCACTTCCTTGCAAAGGAAGGGGAAGAAGTTCCAGTGGACTGAAGAATGTGAGAGCAGCTTCCAGCGATTGAAGTAGCTGCTCACTAGTGCTCCAATCCTAAAGATTGCAGATCCAAATAAGGATTACATAGTGTGCACAGATGCGTGTAAGGAGGGGCTGGGAGGAGTTCTCAGCCAAGAGGGATTTGTAATTTGTTATGAATCCCGAAAGCTGAAAGAGCATGAAAAGAATTATGCCACTCATGATTTAGAGCTAGCAGTAGTTTTCCACGCATTGAGGAAATGGAGACATTACCTCATGGGCAATAGATTTGAATTAAGAACAGACCACAACGGACTGAAATATTTATTTGATCAGCCGACCTTAAATGCCAGACAAATTAGATGGCTGGAATTTCTGTGTGAATATGACTTTGATATCAGGTATATCAAAGGGAAAGACAATAAGGT
>ML779176.1:55083-99908 GCA_009831015.1 Picea engelmannii | reverse complement strand
ATATGACTTTGATATCAGGTATATCAAAGGGAAAGACAATAAGGTGGTTGATGCACTCAGCAGAAAAGTGCATGAATTACATGCTACAGCCATTAGCATGTACAAAACTGAGTTGAAAGACATAATTATGGAGGCTGCAAGTGCTGATTTGCAGTACAGAAATATTGTAGCAAAGCTACAGCAGCATGAAAGTCCACAGACCGAGAAAGGTTATGCCTTGGGAATTGATGGTCTACTTTTGTATAAGAACAGAGTATATGTACCCAATGACCGAGAATTGAAGCTGGCAATTCTAAAGGAGATGCATAATGTGGCTTATGCTGGACATCCTGGATATCAGAAGACTGTGGCAGCAGTCAAAGGCCATTATTTTTGGCCAAGTATAAAGAAAGAAATTGCTTAATACATCGCCAGATGTATGGAGTGCCAGAAGGTTAAGGCTGAACATAGGCACCCAGCAGGGTTGCTGCAGCCTTTACCTATTCCTGAGTGGAAATGGGATGTGGTAACAATGGATTTTATTACAGGATTTCCCAGAACAAGAAAGCAGCATGATTCAATCATGGTGGTGGTGGACAAGCTTACTAAAGCTGCCCATTTTATTCTGTTGAAAACCACCCACAGAGCAGCAGATGTTGCTGATATCTTTTTAAAAGAAGTTGCACACTTGCATGGAATTCCTAAGACAATTGTGTCTGATAGGGACCCAAAATTCACTTCGAATTTCTGTAAAGGACTGTTCAAGGGATTCAAAACGAATCTGAACTTTAGTACAGCGTATCATCCTGAGTCTGATGGACAGACAGAGAGAGTGAACAGAGTAATTGAAGACATGCTGAGAATGTATGTGATGGATAAACCATCAAGGTGGGAAGACTACCTCCATTTGGTAGAATTTGCCTACAACAACGGGTATCATGCATCACTGAAGATGAGCCCATTCGAAGAACTTTATGGAAGAAAGTGCAACACTCTAGTGAGCTAGGATAATCCAGCTGACAGGGTAGTAGTTGGACCTAAACTACTCAAAGAGATGGAAGATCAAATGATAAAAATCAAACAGAATTTGAAAGTTGCCCAGGACAGGCAGAAAAGTTACGCTGATAGTAACAGAACCCATAGAGAATTCAAAGTGGGTGACCATGTTTTCCTGAAAGTGAAAACTAACAGGAGTTCCCTGAAATTGGGAAGTTGCACCAAGTTGGCAGCAAGATTTTGTGGGTCTTTTCAGATCCTAGAAAGGATTGGGCCGATTGCATACATGCTTGCATTACCTGCATCTATGACTGTACATAATGTGTTTCATGTTTCACTGCTTAATAAATATGTACCTTATGCTAATCATGTTATCGATTGGACTGTGATTTAGGTGGAACCAAAAGGTGTCCTGCAAGTGCACCCTGTGCGCATATTGGACAGGAAAAGCAAACAGCTCCGGAATCAAGCTATAGAGCTTGTAAAGGTCCAGTGGACCTGGTACGGTCCTGAGGACGCAACATGGGAGCATGCAGATGTTATGCGGGCAGAGTACCCGCATCTTTTTGAAAATTTTGAAAAGCTTGCAGATGCTATGTAAAGTTGCACTGAGGAAAGTGCAAAAATAAGGGGAGGGGATTGTAGTGTCCCCAAGGCCGAGCCCCTATGTAAACCATGATCTGAAAGAAATTGTAAATATGTGTTATAGGCTGGTGAGCCAAGTTTTGTATAAGTCGGTAGGCTTATGTGTTTGATTAGGCCAGAGAGCCTAAGGGTTGAAGGCCAAGGGCCTGGATTTTGTATCTGTATGTATGCAGCACATTAATAAAATATAAACACTGCCAGGTGCAGACCGACCACGATGAATGAGTGAAGGGGGACTGAGTGTCCACAGAGAGGGCAAGGGATTAGGGGTTGGAAGGTGGAAAAAGGGGCTGAGTGTTGAGCCTAGGGGCTAAGCCTAGGGGGCTTAGGCCTGGAATAATATTTTAATATTATTTCCAAAAAAGAGCCATGTGCATATTATTTTATCCTAAGTTCCTAGCAAGGGGGGGAACGTGCAAAGGGGATGCACGCTGTGGGAACGCATGCAGTTCCCAGGGTGACAAGTGTCAACCCTGGTGCATGCAAATATAATTGCCGAGATGAACCGCGTGAGGGGGATCTTCTCCATTCGGACCCGAACCTCTGAGCGTGGAACCGGTACGACCTCTGTAAGAACACCCCTATACAGAACCGTGGATTCGGTCTCTGCAGGAATACCCTGGTTCATCTCTGAAAGCCGTAAAGCCTGTGTTTGTTCTGCAAAATCCGTGTACATCCTCTGTTCTGAGAGCCGAGAAGATTGTGTTCGTCCGAAAGGCCAGTTCACTCTTTACCCGTTCGGAACCAGGGAATCTGTGTATTTCCCTGCGTGTATTGTTTTCATGCACTCCTGGAATCAACACCGTGATACCTTTCCGCCATTGCTGAGCTTGTGTGAGAAGCCCGAGTCTGTATTCCCGGATGACTGTGGTGGTCACACAGAACTGTACCGCGCGTGGCTTGCTGGCCAGTGCAAGTTGTGACTGAGTTGGTGTATGATCTCTCTCCAGGTGAGGGAGGTGACTGTTGTTGGAAGAGACAGGTTGTCAGGCCTGTGAGAAACTCTTTCCAGGTGAAAGAGTTTGCTAGGAAGGGTTTTCTTCCAGAGAGTGTCCAGCACTAGCTACGGGCTCTGAGACTTCCTGATCCGACCTGTTTCCGACACCCAGAGAGGGAGGTTAGCACCGATGGACTGTGCGTGTGAAGGTGTATACTCCCAGGCGGAACAGACATGTGGGGAATGAGAGTCTAGTAGTAGTGGGCGTAAGATGGCATCTTTGGGAATAATCCTTCCATATATTTATGTGTTGACTTCCTAGTAACCTCAGCCTAGCCTAGGATTCCTTGCCTTGGGGTGGAGCTCAGTCCCAACTTGGGGGTGACCCACTGTTGAGCTGATGAACAGTGCGGTCTAAGGCTGGGAGGTTCTTGGAAGGCCTGCATTTGGTTGGTGATTTCTACAGCTGTTAAAAGATAAGTATTTGAATTATTCTTTGATCATGTTGTGCATGACTGTGATTTTTATGTATCATGTTTTCCGCTGTGTAAATGAATTATTGTTAAATGTTATGGAATGTTTAATTATAGCAGTAACGAGATATGTTTATTCTGAGAATTAAAATGTATTTCTTTTCTTGAACGCATGTGGTTATACAATGCCTGTATGATTTATGTAAAAATTCCATGTACAGAATGGTATAGGGAGGTTTGAAAGCCTCGGTAGTGAAAAGGGTACACTACAAATTGGTATCAGAGCGCGAGTAAGCTCTGGGCTGCGAAAAGTGACACTACACTTCACATCGGAGATCATCGGGATCACGAAGCGCCTTTTGGATAGGCATCTGATCATAGCCCGTGGTCATATGAAAGGAATGGGCTTAGCCAGAAAATCTTACGCCGGCTGTGTAGTTTTCTCTAAAAGTGAAAAGGCGCCAAAGGCATGAGCGCGCAGAGGTTATCAGGGTAACTGCCAGAAACCACTGATGGCTTCTACCAGAGAATTCGAAGAGGTTGCAAGGTGATCGCCAGAGAAGCTGAAGAGTCTTGAGGTAAATGCCAGTGGAATGAAGACTCAACATAGAGACGATTGAAAGATGGAAAAATCATCGAAGAATATAACTATAACAAAGAGGATAAGCTCAATTTTGATAGAGAAGATGAAGGGTATCACTGCTAGAAAAGGCAAAGAATATTAGGAACTACCACTAATGATGAATAGTCTTAGCATAATGGCCATGGATGAAGAATAGACTCAGTGTAATCACCAGAGGGGATGAAGAGTTAGGTGTATGATCTTTCAGAGAACTTGGAATTATAAATATATGCAGAATAGAGAAGAGAAGGTAGCTTCCGTCGAGAGTTATTCATGCGGGGAAAAGCAGGTTGTGTGTAGCAGCTAAAACGCACAGAAGAGGTGTAGCACATAGAACAGAGATGCATATATGAGAGAGAAAGAGGAAGCTGAGGTGCGCATGCATAGACAGAGTAGAAGAACAAAAATATCAAAGAATAATGTGAGCAGGAAGACACTGATGCAGGCAGATCATAGCAGTGCAGCAGAATAGTGACAAGACTTGTAAGCTATTGATAAACATTGTATCACTATAAAAAGTTTCAGTAACGAAGTTTTTATAAATAGGGTGGTAGGGAGGTGCTAGGGAGGGCGGTTTTCCTCAGAGTTTCAAGTGGGTGCTTGTTGGCCCTTGGTTAGAGAAATAAGCGAAGATTGAGATAGAAAATACGGAATGCGAACTGCATGGAAGACACAGTGACTGATACTGGGTCGAAGTGATCAAAAGAGGAGAAAAGATAGAGTGAAGTGAGAGAAAGAAATCTATTGGATGAGAAGATCGAGGACAATAGATCAGCAAGAAAGACAGATCGTGGACAACTCAGAAAGCAGAAAAATCCACAGTTCAATGCTTTGGAGCACCGCGTGAGAACGAAGAAAAGACAGGCTGGTGAAGCCCTAAAAATGTGGGTCAAGTTGACCTAGGGTTTTAGACACCTAGGGTTTTGGTATCTATGGTTCTAACACTTAGGTATCGGCCTAAGGCTGTCAGTGAGCTATTGTAATGTATAAATAAAGGTCAATAGGACTTGGGATGGGTTCTATTATGTTATGAGAAAAGATTTCTATTGAGAGAGAACTATTGTATTGCGAGAATAGCCTGTATTGTAAGATCTTCAGTTGGGTGCGAAGATCAACCCCGCAGCTGGGTGCGCAGGGAGGGGAGAGAAAGAGAGAGAAAAAAGAGAATATCTTCTAGCTAAGAGCACAGATAAGAACTGTATGCTTTCATCTTAATATATTATAAAGCACAGTTCTATGGACGTATCCCTAGGGAGAGGGTGAACCACGTATATCTTGTGTTGTGTGTGATTGATGTTGTGTTCTTTGCTTATGTTACTATGTTGATGTATTAGTATGTTAGATCTGATATATAACTGTGCGAAGTAGGTTTATGCTTGGTAAGGATAATCAGATCTATGTGAGTTTTTGCTTTGGTTCCACTTGCATTTCCCTTGGTTGTAGACATATGTGTCCTGCAACCCCCCATAGATACTTCAGGTGAGACTACATCTGCCTTGCAAGTGTTGTCGAAAGGGCCAGTAGTTAGGGCTTGTTGGTGCTCTCTTGGAGCTGAACCCTGGGTCTGCCCCTATGCCAACAAATGGTTCCGTTGTCAGGACAAGAATCTTCTTGAGGGAATTTCAAGGTGGTTTCCATCGAAGACAGAGATTCATAAGTGGATAGAAGATCAAGAAAAGGACTTCGTTGAATCCCAAAACAAGAACCCTAATCTGAGTACATAGTATTGGTTGGGAAGATATATCTTTACTGATATACACAAGATTTTCTTTGGAGGAATTCATCAAGAATTATACGAGTGGCTAGCTAGGTTAGCAGACACCCAATTTGAGATCAGATCTAGACCACCTGAGGTTTGGACATCGGCACTGATCAAGAATATCAAGAAAGTTGATAACGCCATGTCAAGAGCCGTAGATCACTATTTTGATAGCACCGTTGGAGGGTATATCACCTAGTTTTCTATTGACATAGTAGAGTCATATAGACAAGCCGAGAGGTATTTCTTTAAGGGACCCAGACGAAAAATTTTACACTTTTTGAAGTTGAAGATCAAGATGCTATTGCATGAGAAGAACATCTTGAAGATACAGTAGTTGGTCGGATTGGAAAAGGATAATGGTCAATAACTTGGATAGCGACAGTGACACAGAGGTTGGATATACGTGTAGTGGGAGAGCGTTCAAAGAAGTCCCTCTTGCAAACTTGTTTAAGCAGAACTACAGGGATGAGGGTTTATACAGTGGAGAAGAGGTAGATCTGACAGACGAAGAGCATTCAGAATCCGCTAGGGAAGAGGAAGGGAAAGATGAAGAACCTCGTCGGGAAGAGCCAGAAACTTCAAGAACCACGCCAATTGTTGAAGTAAGTACTATTATCCCTCTTGTTGTTTTAGAAACATTAAGAAATCAGAGTAATCAAAGTCACCAGAGTGCTCAGAGAACTGTCACTAGCATCCCACCACATACTCAGTCAGGAAACCTTGGAAGATCTATGGTAGATGAGATGAGGTTACCCACCTTTAGAGGAGATAGATCTGAAGATCCCGATCAGCACTGGTTTCTATGTGAAGTTGTGTGGAGTATTAATAATATCATCGACGAAGTTGTTAAATGAGATTAGTTTAGTACTACCCTAAGAGATTGCACACTAAGCTGGTACATGAAATTCATCCAAGGAGTTGCACCTAAACCGTTTAATTTCATTAAGACTGCACTAATTTTTGAATTCAAGAAACCTAATTCAGAGTCGCGGTGCATTACAGAACTAAAATAAATCAAGCAGAGAATAGTTGAACCTATGTGGGAGTTTGATCATAGATTTAAGACCTTGACAGACCATTTGATTTTTCAGATTCCAGATGAGAAGAATAATAAATGGTTCATTGCTTCCCTCTTACCACACATCATAGTTCCTCTAATGCAACAGAAGATTGCTTCGTAGGCTGAAGCACTGGAGATCGCCATGAAGTTAGAATCAGCCCCTATGGGATTATGCACGGCTTCTTCCCCTTGAGGATTGAAAAAAAAAGTGTATTTAAGAGTCTCACTTGGTAAGCGAGTCAACCTCTGCCTAACAGAAGGCAATCCAGCTTAGGTATGAGTCAAATTTTGAGTTAGTTGACTACCTTATCTCTACAAGTTGAAGATATGAAGAAAGACAAAGGAAAATATAAAAGAGAAGACATCTGGTGTAACAGATGCAAATCAGAAGGCCATGACAAGGAACATTGTCCCCTATTTCATGAATACTTGGCCTTTGGAGCTCTAAGCCCTTTGAAGCAAGTTACCCTACCCTGGTGCGAGGTATGTAGAAATCGACATCGCCCTGGTGAATGTTACTATCTGCAAAAATATGTCCAGACACCCACAAATATGTATTGCACATTTTGTAAGTCAGTAGGACACGATGACAAGGATTGTAGGGCTTACGAACTCATGCATGAAAGGTCAAGGGATATATACAAAATTCAAGGTGAAGTACATCAAGAAGGAAGCATTGTGCAGTACAATTCCCCAGGTAGAGGAAACTTCAACCCTCGTGGTGGATTCAGAGGAAGAGAAAGAGGAGGAGGTAAGGGTTGAGGTCGAGGACAGATCATTTGTTACAACTATGTGCATCCAGGACACTTAGAAAGGGAATGTCAAAACCCTTGTACCACTTGTAGCTACTGCAACTCATTTGAACATGTTATCGAAGATTGTCTTATACTGCTAGCCAATCTTTAGGAGAGACTAGGACCTCAGCAGAACCCAAAAGTGCAACCGATATTCCTTGAACCTCACGGAGAGGACACTAGATTCATTGTTATCACTAGAGGAGGTGTTGTTACAAGAGAAGACAGAGTGACCCAAGGAAAGACTACAAAAGAATCATAAGTCGGGAAAGCTGCAGAGAAGACACAAGTTTTTTATGCAAATAAAGAAAAACAAATATTTGAGGAAGCAAGAAAAGAATTCAGGAGAGACTAAGATTCTTTATCAAAGACATGACCAGAATTAAGAGAATGTGGAATGCCTCTGGCATTCGATCAGTCTGCTCTGCCAGGAAAAGGAGAAGAGGTAAGCAAGCTCATGAAATTATTGTATACTTGTATTAAGTTGATTCAGGATGAAAGTATTGTACAAGACCTACAAAATTTAATTAGACAGTACGAGATAGAAAAGATAGATCCCGTACTGAATAGAGAAGTACACCAAGTCTCTAAAAAGAGGACAAATAAGGAATTACACTTGAATTCTCAAATTGGAGAGTACGATATAGACTATGTGTTCCTCAACTTAGGGTCGGAGGTCAATGTCATGACGAAGCATACCTAGGCACTGATGGGAAAACCTAAGTTGATCTATTCCCCTATCAGGCTTAGGATGGCTAATCAGCAATCTGTCAACCCCTTTGGAAGATTGGAATATGTCCCTGTGGACATCGACGGAGTAAGGACGTTTGCAGACTTCGAGGTGATTGAGATAGTTGATGACAGTTGTCATTACCCTACGCTGTTAGGAATTGATTGGGCTTCAATAATTCCATTGTGGTTGATTTAAAGAAAATAAGAATGACGTTTGAAGGAGATGGCCTTAGGGTCATTGCACCTTTAGATCCCAATGAAATTCATAGATACACATAACCCATCAGAGAAGAAGATCGCATATGAATTAGAAAACATATACAAATTAACAACCAGATAGGAAGATTACATTAATACTACGACAGATGGGAACCTAAGCTGGCGAAGTGACAGCGCATGCTCATCGGATTCAGAAGAAGCACTAGAGAACTGGCAGAACAAAATGTATGAAGTCTCTACAAGAATATGTGCTAGATTAACTAGAGAAGTTTGTTGGATCAACACAACAGTAAGTAACTTGCCCACCTTTGATGGTCTAAATCATTTAGAATCATTCTTGTTGAACTTTGAAGAAATTGTACCAACACAACAAAGATTGCTGGAAATGGATGAGGCCTTGAAAGAAGCCCCGACAAGATGGTGGGGGACACACAAAAACAACATTACATACTGGGTACAATGTCGCACTTTGATGACAGCGCAATTTTCAGAGCAAGTAGAAGGTTGTGAAGTTAGATACAGAGGTCAAAGTTGTCCGAAGGACCATGTGCGAAGTTGTGAGGAAGCCTGGAGCAGCATTCCTCAAGAGAAGTGGGTGAAAAAATTCATCAACACACTGGACACAACCCCTATCAACTGGTATCTTCAAGAAGAACTATGCCTCATCACGGCAGATTGAGAAAGTATGACCCAGAACTTTGTAACTACCTTTTTGTTTGAAATCCAATATCCTACAGTGGATCAAGCGTTACATATTGTAAGATAGAAAGTATTTGAGGAGGCCCCTAGCCTCCCTTTGGAACAAGAAGAGGAAGAATGGATTGTGCCTCTCCAGAAACTGCAAGGTTGTTACAATATCAAAGTTGACGAAGACGATGATCCTAGGAAGGTGAACATCACCGAGACAGAAGGCCAAAGAGATGTAGAAGGACCAGGAATTGAGCTACCTTTCATTGGACAACCCATTAAAATAAAATAAATTCAATATTGGAATAGAGAAAACACCAAAGCTTGCAAATGTTGGATATTATTGGGATGTTGCTACTATTTACAAGATCATAGAGTTACTGCATGAATATTAGGACTTGTTTCCAACCAAGTTCACTGATATGAAGGGAATTAAAGGGCCTATGGGAGAGATGAGGATCCCTTTGAAACCAGATGCAAGTCCATTCAAACAGAGACCCTACAGATTGAACCCTAAATATAAGGAGAAAGTGAAGATTGAGCTTAACAGAATGTTGGAAGCAGGAATCATAGAACCTGTTGAAGAGTCAGAGTGGATTAGCCCTATGGTGGTACAAGACAAGAAGACAGGAGAGATCAGGATCTACGTAGATCTTTGGAAGTTGAATGATGCATGTTTGCATGACCCATTCCCTATGCCATTCACTGATGAAGTGTTAGACAATGTAGGAGGACATGAGGTATATTCTTTTACAAATGGATTTTCAGGATACCATCAGATACATATTGCCAAGGAAGATCTCCATAAGACCACATTTTCCATAGAATGGGGATCCTACTAGTATACAGTGATGTTGTTTGGATTGAATAATTCCCCAGCCATATTTTCCAGGGTGGTGGTTGAATCATTCAAGGAGTTTTTACATAAATTTATGGAAGAATATATTGATGATTGGACTATTTTTAGTTTATTGAAAAATCATATTGAATGTTTAAGACTAATGTTAGATAAGTGAAAGCAGTGTCAGATTTCCTCAAACCTGAAGAAGTGCATCTTATTTTCACCCTTTGCAGTGTTGTTAGGTCATATTGTATGTAAGTAGGGATTGTTGGTAGATCCATCTAAGATCGCCATTATAGTTGATATGCCCCCTCCTACTTCAGTCAAACAGTTGCGCACTGCGCTGGGACACACTGGATACTACAGGAAGTTCATTAAAGGATATGCATAGATCACATCACCCATGGAGAAAATTTTAAAGAAGGATTGTCAATTTCACTGGACAGAAGAATGCTAGCAGAGCTTCGACACACTGAAATAGAAAATGGATATTGCACCTATTCTGGTTTTTCCAGATTGGAGAAAGGAATTTCACGTGCATTTCGATGCATCCTCTATTGCATTAGGAGCATTGTTAGCACAACTGAGAGCTGGAGACATTGACCACCCGTTATCCTTTGCTAGCAGGAAGCTATCAACAGATGAGATTAATTACACCATCACTGAGAGAGAAGGGTTAGCCATGGTGTATGCGCTGCAGAAGTTTCACCACTACTTATTGGGAGGACACTTTAAAATGTTTATTGATCACTCTGCACTGAAATACCTAGTCAACAAGCCAGTTTTTGGGGGGAGAATATGTATATGGCTTCTGCTATTCCAGGAATATGATTTCGAGATCGTAGTTAAGACAAGGAGAATGAAAAACATCCCTGACCACTTGTCAAGGTTGGAACATGGAGAATATCCTACTAGCTTGGAAGATACATTGTCGGATGCACAGTTGTTGGCCATTAGAAAAATTGATGATCACTTTGCAGAGATAGTCCAAATCCTATCAACATGAATGGCACCTGGAGAATATGCAATCAACCATTATAAACAGTTGGCAGTGCACCTTGCAAACTTCTCACTTATAGTTGGAAAACTATACAAGATGAGACCTGATGAGATATTGAGGAGGTGTGTTATGGAGGCAGAGCGACCATTGATCCTCACAAAAGCTCATGAAGGCATCGCAGGAGGACACTACGTAGGGAAAGAAACATCGCAAAAGGTTCTTGGAGCTGGCCTTTGGTGGCCTACCTTACACAGAGATGCTAAGGACTATTACAGAGCTTGTGATGTGTGCCAAAGGGTTGGGAAACCATCCAGAAGAGATGAAATTCCTTTAGCACCGCAGCTGAACTTACAAGCATTTGAGAAATGGGCCATTTATTTTGTGGGACCTATAAACCCACCAAGAAAGCGCACGGGAGCAAGGTACATAGTCACTGCGACAGAGTACTTGACCAGATGGGCCGAAGAAAGAGAAGTTAAGGACTGTAGTGCAACTACAGTTGCGCACTTCATATTCGATGACATCATAACCAGGTTTGGATGCCCAAAGATCCTTATGAGCGATCAAGGCACACATTTCATTAATAAGACCGTTGAAGCCCTGACTGAAGAATTTGCAGTCCATCATCAGAAGAGTGCACCTTACCATCCACAAGAGAATGGGACAGTTGAAGCATTCAACAAGATCTCGAAGATAGCGCTAACGAAGATTTGCTGTGTGAATAGGGATGACTGGGATTTAAGAGTACCAGCAGTACTATGGACCTATAGAACCACTTGCAAGAAGTTGACCATGCAGACTCCTTTTAATTTGTTCTATGGTCTCGAAGCAATCATCCCGATGGAATATTTGGTCCCAAGCTTAAGAATTGTCGCCTGTATAGATATGGATGACACTGGTGTTGTTCAAGAGAGGCTCGCGCAGTTGGTCGAACTAGAATAAGATAGATTTACTACAGGATTTCATCAGCGGGTCCAGAAGGAAAGAGAAAAGGCCTACCACGACAGACACATCAAGAAGAAGGCATTTAAGCAAGTCGATTTGGTTCTGGTATATGATAGTAAGTTCATGAAGCATCCAGGAAAGTTCGGAACACATTGGCTTGGGCCATATGAGGTTGCATATGTTACAGAAGGAGGAGCTGCGCAGTTGAAGAATTTGAATGGAAAATGGAAGGAAGGTTTGGTGAATGGGAGCTGGTTGAAACTGTACTATGACAACCAGTTGCCTTGCAGGTCTCACTAACAACATAAATAAAAGGGTCCAAGTACCAGGTGCAATTGAAACTGGGTACCAGACACAGAAAAGATAGTTTGCACAAGGGAGAGAGGGAGAGAGAAGAAAGCACAAGTTGCCCTGCGCAGTCTGAAGTCGAAGAAAATCAGGAGGATCAGATCTGAAGTGCCTCGAGATGAGTCACAGATGAGTGTTAGGGGCTTGTTGTCCCTTGGGTAGAGAAATAAGCAAAGATTAAGGCAGAAAATATGGAGTGTGGACTACATGGAAGACACAGTGACTGATACTGGGTTGAAGTGAGAAAAAGAGAAAAAAAGACGGAGCGAATTGAGAGAAAGCAAGTCATTGGACGAGGAGATCAAGGACAATAGATCAGCAAGGAAGACGGATCGTGCAAAACTCGGCAAGAAGAAAAATACACCATTCGATGCTTTGGAGCAACACGCGAGAAGGAAGGAAAGACAGGTTGGCGAAGCCCTGAAAACGTGGGTCAAGTTGACCTAGGGTTTTAGACACCTAGGGTTTTGGTATCTAGGGTTTTAACACTTAGGTCTTGACCTAAGGCTGTTGGTGAGCTATTGTAATGTATAAATAAAGGTCAAGAGGACCTAGGATGGGTTCAATTATGTTATGAGAAGAGATTTCTATTGAGATAGAACTATTGTATTGCAAGAACAGTCTATATTGTAAGATCTTCAGATGGATGCGAAGATCAACCCCGTGGCCAGGTGCGTAGGGAGGGGAGAGAAAAAGAGAAGATCTTCTAGCTAAGAGCACAGATAAGAACTATATATTTTCATCTTAATATATTATAAAGCACAGTTTTGTGGACGTATCCCTAGGGAGAGGGTGAACCACATATATATTGTGTTGTGAGTGATTGATGTTGTGCTCTTTGCTTCTGTTGCTCTGTTGATGTATTAGTATGTTAGATCTGATATATAACTATGTGAAGTAGGTTTATTCTTGGTAAGGATAATCAGATATCCGTGAGATGTTGCTTTGGTTCCACTTGCATTTCCCTTGGTTGTAGACATTTGTGTCCTGCAACCCCCCCATAGATACTTTAGGTGAGACTACATCTACCTCGCAAGTGTTTCTGAAAGGGTCGGTAGTTAGGGCTTGTTGGTGCGCTCTTGGAGCTGAACCCTGGGTCTGCCCCTGTGCCAACATTGCTTGAACATAGGGAGTTGTAGCTTCCATCTGGTTTTAGCCATAAAAACCAAGGTGGTAGGGTGGTGCAAGGGAGAACTATTGTTCTCTGTTATACAGGTCAGTGCCTGTGTCACTGGGAGTTGGTGCTTCCTTCTAGTGGGTGCTAGACAAACCAGGGAATTGATGCTTCCTTCTAGTGGGTTCTAGAGAAACCAGAGAGTTGGTCCTCTCAGCAAGTTGCAGCTTGAAAACCAAAGGTGGTAGCCTCACAATGATTTGGTGCTCATAAGAATGATAATGTACAGAAAATAGAGATTAATTATCATATCAGGAAGAAGAGATTTTTCCCTTTATGGGTTTCCTCAGGAAATATCTATCTTTGTTTATTTCATGTGTTTGATTGATGTTGAATATTCTATTGCGTACCTCTCTACATTATTGTTATTTTCATTGAGTGTTTTGTAAAGAGTTTAAAATAAGCATAATTGTTTAAGCACGGTGACAACTTATTCACCCCCCTCTTAGTTGTCCAACAATTTGTATCAGAGTCGGTTCCTTTTATCTAAATCTAGTTCAATAATGTTAAACATGTCAATCCATGAAGGAACTTCAACCAATAAGGCCCCCATGTTCAATGGAACAAACTTTGCCTTCTGGAAAGTTAGGATGAGAACCTACATAATGGCTTTAGGTGCAGATGTCTGGGATGTGGTAGAGACTGGTTATGTAAAGCCAGTTGTACTAGCTAATAAGGATGACAAGCTAGAATTCAGCTTCAACCCTAAGGCTATGAATGATATTCTGAGTGGGCTTGCAGAAGCATAATTTGTAAAAGTTATGCACTTAGAAACTGCCAAAGAAATGTGGGACAAACTCATTAGCAGCTATGAAGGTAATGAGAAGGTAAAGGATGCCAAGCTTCAAACCTACAGAGTACAGTTTGAATAGCTAAAGATGAAAGAGGATGAAAATGTTGGGAACTACTTTCTGAGAGTTGAAGAAATAGTAAATGCAATGAAATCACTTGGTGAAAAAATTGAGAACCCTCTTTAATTCAGAAAATTTTGAGATCTCTGTCGAATAGGTTCAACCCAAAGGTCTCTGCTATAGAATAAATTAATGATCTAAAAGCTTTGGCTTTTGATCAACTTCTAGGAACATGGACTACATGTGAAATGAGGATAGTTAAAGATAAACCCACCTATAGAGAAGCATCATTTAAAGCAGACAAGAATGAGGATTCTGAGCCTGATGAAATTGAAGCAAAATTTGTGAGAAGACTAAAGAAAGGATCAGGCAAGTACCAAGGCAATTTTCCCTTCAAATTTTTTAACTGTGGAAGGATAGGTCACTCTGCATCTAAATGTCCACAGAAGAAGAAGGACCAGAACTTTAAAGGTGAAGAGAAGCACAAATTCAAGAGATTTGGTAAAAAAAAAAAATATGTGTAAATAATGATGACTCTTCGGGAGACACAAATAGTGACTCTTCTTGTGAAGATAATATTAGTGACTTTATGCTAATGACAAAAGAATATTATGATAATAAAATCACAGGAAGTGATGTTGATGATGAAGAAGTTGTGGTTGACTTGGAAGGAGAATTTATCGGTGCTCTAGAAGAAATTGATAGACTCAAACTTAAGAAGAAGAAGAAAAAACAATTGTTGATACAGTTTGAGAAAGACAATAAAAAACCTAATGAATACTTTTCCCTGCTAAAAGTGGAATTAGAAGAGGCAAAGAAAATAGAAGACATTTTGAAACAACAATTATCAGGAAAGAAGGCAAGATGTGAAGCCTTGGAAGAAGAGGTAGTAAAAATCAGAAAAGAAATGGAGAAGTTTAAAGCATTGTATCTCCAAAATATTCCAAGCATTAAAGCCTCGACATAACTAAATGAAATTTTGAGCAAACAGAGATCCCCGTTGTTGAAGACTGGTTTAGGTTATGTAAGTGGTTCAAGCAGCAAATAGGCAGAAAACAAAGAACCAGTAAAGATGATCAAGTTCCAAGTCAGTAGACAAACAGAGCATGTGAGTACTATGTCACCAAAAGCTAATAAAGACAAGATGATCCCTGATCAAAAACAAAGATATCAGAATATGGAGCAACAAATGCCAAGAAGAAGGCCAACCTTTAGGTACCAAAATTTCTTCCATGGTTATTGTTTTTACTGCTCTAATTTTGTTCATAAGATTGTTGATTGTCAAATTAAGTTTAGAGACATGCAACTGAGGAGATCAAGAAATAAACAATATTTGCAACATAGAACTAAACAGCCAATGAGTAGACAAAGTTGCACCAATCACTTTGACCTATTTAACAATGAGCTCGAATTCTATAACTATCATAACTTCGGCCACAAAGCTGCAAACTATCATCTGAAGAATTAAAAAGCATATACAAAGATAAAACCCTTAGCTAGAAATGCAAGCACATGGAATAAGAAATATAGTGACAAATGTGGTCTAGTACTTTCAGCTCAAAAACAAAAGGACCCCTGGTATATAGACAGTGTATGTTCCAAGAACATGACTGGAGACAAGGATAAGTTTTTGTCTATAAGTAAAAGTTAAACAAGAAATGTGACCTTTGGAAATGATGAACCAGGTAAAATCAAAGGTAAAGGGATGGTAAGTTTAAGTAATGGCAAAGGAAAAGCCCAAGATGGTATGCTTGTAGATGGGCTGAAACATAATTTTCTCAATGTAAGTCAAACATGTGACAGAGGATGTGAAGTGGTGTTCACTTCCAAAGATTGTAAGATAAAGTCTGTAAACTCAAGACAAGTGGTAGCTAAAGGCATAAGGATAGAAAATAGTGTATATGTGTTGAAAGAAGATAGAGAAGAGTGTCATCTAAGAAAACATGATGAGAGTTGGTTATGGCATAGGAGACTTGGACATATAAACTTTGACCACTTAATCAAGCTCAAATATATTGAGGTAGTAAAAGATCTTCCAAGAATATCAAAGCCACAAGATTCTGTGTGTAGACCCTGCCAAGTAGGAAAGCTAACCAGGACACAATTTAAATCCAAGAGCTCTACTTCAACAGAGAAACCACTCCAACTAGTTCATATGGATTTATGTGGACCATCAAGATAGGAAGGCACAGGGAAAGAAAACTACTTCATGATGATCATTGATGATTACTCCAGACTCACCTGGGTTGCTTGTCTCAAAGAAAAAGCTGAATCATTTGAGAAATTTAAAATATTTAAGGGCTTAACTGAGAATCAAATAGGCAATAGATTAAAGGTTGTAAGATCTGACAGAGGAGGAGAATTTATGTCAAATTGTTTCAAGGAATTCTGTCATAAACATGGGATCAAGAGAGAATACACAATCCCGGGAACTCCACAGCAAAATGGAGTAGTTGAGAGGAAAAACAGAACAGTTCAGCAAATGGCCAGGTCAATGATGAATGAGAAGAACATTGGTCAAACCTACTGGGTAGAAGCAATACACACAATAGTCCATGTTCTTAACAAATCCCACCTCATACCTCACAGTGACAAGACACCTTATGAATTGTGGTATGGAAGACCTGCTTCAATCAAACACTTCAAAGTCTTTGGGAGTAAATGCTACATAAAGAATAACAATGAAAACCTTGGCAAGTATGATGACAGGGTTGATGAAGGAATCTTCTTCGGATATGCTACAAATAGTAAAGGATACAGATGTTATAATAAGAGGCTGCATAAATTACTTGATTGTATTGATGTAAAGGTTGATGAAGCAGTCTCAGAAAGAGAGGTGAGCAATATTGAGTCTGCTACAGAAGACATGACTGAAGCTGAAGATGAACAGGTCCAAGAATCAGGAAAAGAAGACTTTGAGTCAGATGAAGACACCAACACTCAGACAGACTCAAATCAGCAGACAACATCAAATCCTTCCTCCAGAATTACTCGAAAGTATCATCCTGCAAGTCAGATAATTGGTGAGAAAGACAAAGGTGTACAAACCAGTAGAAGGATAATCAAAGACACCGAGCAATCACATATAGCCTTCATATCCATGGTGGAACCCAAGAACTTTAATGAGGTCAGTAAAGACGTAAATTGGTTAAAATCAATGAATGAGGAACTAGACTAGATTGAAAAGAGTGACACTTGGGAACTCATTCCTAGGCCAGCAGATAAAAATGTAATAGGATCAAAATGGGTCTACAACAATAAGATGAATGAGAAAGGAAATATTGTAATAAATAAGGATAGATTGGTCTGCAAAGGATATGCTCAAATAGAAGGACTGGATTTTTATGAAACATTTGTGCTCGTAGAAAGATTAGAAGCTATTAGAATGTTTCTTGCCTATGCTTGTCATAGACAATTTAAAGTCTATCATATGGATGTCAAGTCAGCTTTTATAAATGGAGATCCAAAAGAAGAAGTCTATATGGAACAACCATAGGGTTTCCAACTGTCAGATAACCTTGACTTTGTCTGCAAGCTGAAGAAAGCCTTATATGGGTTGAAATAATCTCCTTGTGCCTGGTATCACAAACTGGATACATATCTTCGAGACATAGGGTTCAAGAGAGGAACAGTTGACAACAATCTATATATCAAAACAGAGGGTAATGATTTTCTCATTGTGTTGGTCTATGTAGATTACATCATCTTCGGTAGTAATAATGCTTCACTGGTACAAATGTTTGCTTCTGTCATGCAATCTGAATTTGAAATGTCTATGATAGGGGAACTGTAATTTTTTCTTGGTCTACAAATTACTCAGAGGTTTGAAGGGATATTTATTTCTCAAGAAAAATATCTAAGGGAAATGTTGGAAAGGTTTCAAATGGAAGATTCTAAACCTATGAGCACACCTATGGTCACTGGATGTAAGTTAAGAAAGGATGATGACTCACCTGATGTTGATTAGAGTTCATATAGGTCTATGATAGGAAGCCTTTTGTACATAACAACATCTCGTCCAGACATAATGCATGTTGTTGGAATGGTAGGAAGGTATCAGGCCACACCTAAATAGAGTCATTTGCTAGATGTCAAAAGAATATTCAGATGCTTGAAAGGAACAATGGACTATGGCCTATGGTATCCTAGGAATCAAAATTTTCAACTATCAGTCTATTCAGATGTTAATTGGGCTAACTATGTGAATGAAAGGAAAAGTATGAGTGGAGGTGCATTCTTCTTAGGAGATTCCCTTGTATCATGGTTGAGAAAGAAGCAAGGTTCCATTTTCCTATCAACTACAGAAGTTGAATACATTGCAGCTGCCACATGTTGTATCCAAGTATTGTGGATGATTCAGACACTTTCAGACTTGGAGGTAAAATATACTACATCGATCCCAATTCGTTTTGATAATACCAGTGCAATCAGTCTGTCAAAGAACCCTGTGTTTCACTCCAAGACCAAGCATATACCCATCAAGTATCACTTCTTGAGGGAACAGGTGACCAACATTGTTGCTTCTTTACATTATATTCCATCCAAAGATCAGATAGTTGATATCTTCACTAAACCCCTCGCAAAATCTCAGTTTGAGTATCTACGCCAAAAGTTGGGCGTGACCCTGTTATCAAGTTAAAATAGTCCATCCTGTCAAGGGGAGTATGTTTTGGTTGAATATCTGATACCTCCAGAAAAATACTGCAACAACTCAGGGGGAGCATATTTTCTTTGGCATTGATGTCAAAGGGGGAGAAAAGGTGTGGATGCCACAGTTGGAGGTCTAATCAGAATAGTGCAGTCGTTCAGGGTTGCCATCAATGCCAAAGGGGGAGATTGTTGGCATGTTTACAGGAAGAGTGTGCTTGTCATTGATGGCAAGAACAACAACAAAGATGGCATTTTTATAGGAAAGAACATCAGTGAACCAAATCTCGAGAGACTAGAAGATGAGAAAGGAAGAATGTGTCAGGTGGGCACCAGAATTCTTTTGGGAAGACGTAGATGAGCAAGTTCGAGAAGATCAGAAGAGAAAGTGCAGAGTTCCATGCAGAGCGCAAGTGTGCGCCAAGGCTGAGGGTAAATTTTTCCAAAGCTCAGGAGAGATAGTGTTATGAGACGCGCAGATGAGATCACATACATCAAGGCTCGTAGAAGGATCAAAGGTCGTGGCCTTTGACACTTAGAGATTTGAGAAAGCCAAAGTTTAGGAGGAGGAGTGACAGTGACTGTTGGATCGAACATTGTGCCTAATATGGGTCGTCAAATCAAAGTCGAGAAACCAGAGGAAGCGCAGAGGAGAAGTACAGAGCTGATTCGTTAGATATGAGCATCGAGGACCAACAGTCGTCGGATCCAGTATAACTGCGAAGAGGATAATGGCCGAGAGCCATCCTCTAACTCCGCGAAATGAGAAATCGCAATGAGATCTGAACTGTATGATCCAGAGGACATGTGGCGGGAGATCATCATTTCGCTGACTTGAAAATTGGGAAAGTCAAAGGCAGAGTGGCAGGAACTCATGAGGTCTGAGTTCATAATTTGATATGGACCATTGGATTGTGGAGAGTCATGGACCATTGATCTAACACAAGCGGATATCGGGAAATCAGTAATCGGAAGAAGGAAGGTGAGCTAACCTCCGACATCGCAAAATGTGAAGTCTCGATATGATTTGGGCCATCGGATCACCGAGGATCGTGGGTTGTTCATATGGAACAAGTTTTGGAATATCGGAAGTCAAGATAGTCAGGGTTGACTCACGTCCAAGTGCCAAACACACGAAGTCACGATTTGATCGTCGTCGTCTATCAGAGGGAGAGATCTCAGTCGTTGATCTAATATGAAACATTTCAGAGTTTTTCGAGTTTGGATTTTCAAGGAAACTCATAGCAGGAGTTCACAATATGATACATCACGAATCACCCCTCTTGGTTGGCTCTTGGTCACAGTTGGTGGTCACATTGATGAAGGGTAAGGGAGGAACTAGCATGTCGCTAGGCTTCACATGGGAGATTGTCGGGATCGTGAAGCGCCTTTTGGATAGGCATATGATTACAGCCTGTGGTCATATGAAAGGAAGGAGATTAGCCATAAAATATAACGCCCACTGTGTAGTTTTATCAGAAAGTGAAAAGGCACCAAAGGCATGAGCACGCAAAGGTTCTCAGGGTAACTGCCAAAAAACATTGATGGCTTCTGCCAGAGAATTCGAAGAGGCTGCAAGGTGATCGCCAGAGAAGCTGAAGATTCTTGAGGTAACTGACAGTGGAATGAAGACTCAACATAGAGATGATTGACAAATGAAAAAAGCATCGAAGATTGTAACTGTAACAGAGAGGATAAGCTCAATTGTGACAGAGAAGATGAAGGGTCGCACTGCCAGAAAAGGCAAAGAATCTCAGGAATGGCCACTAATGATGAACAGTCTCAGCATAATGGCCATGGATGAAGAACAGACTTGGTGTAATAGCTAGAGGGGACGAAGAGTTAGGTGTATGATATGTCAGAGGACTTGGCATTATAAATACATGTAGAACAGAGAAGAGAAGGTTGCTTCTGATGAGAGTTATTCATGCGAGGAAAAGCAAGTTGTGTGCAGCAGCTGAAACGCACAGAAGAGGCATAGCACATAGAACAGAGATGCATATATGAGAGAGAAAGAGGAATCTGAGGTGTGTGTGCAGAGACAAAGAAAAAGAACATAAATCTCAAAGAAGAATGCGAGTAGGAAGACATTGATGCAGGCAGGGCATAGCAGTGTTGTAGAACAGTGACAAGACTGATAAGCTATTGATAAACATTGTATCACTGTAATAAGTCTCAGTAACGAATTTTTTATAAACAAGGTGGTAGGGAGGTGCTAGAGAGGGTTTTTTTCCTCAAATTTTCAAGTGGGTGATTGAACACAGGGAGTTGTAGCTTCCATCTGGTTGTAGCCAGAAAAACCAGGGTGGTAGGGTGGTGCAAGGGATAACTATTGTTCTCTGTTATACAGGTCGGTGCCTGTGTGAATGGGAGTTGGTGCTTCCTTCTAGTGGGTGCTAGAGAAACCAGGGAGTTGATGCTTCCTTCTAGTGGGTGCTAGAGAAACCAGAGATTTGGTGCTCTCAGCAAGTTGCATCTTGCAAACCAAAGGTGGTAGCCTCACAATGATTTCGTTCTCATAAGAATGATAATGTATAGAAAATATAGATTACTTATCATATCAAAAAGAAGAGGTTTTTCCCTTTTTGGGTTTCCTCATGAAATATCTATCTCTATTTATTTCATGTGTGTGATTGGTGTTGAATATTTTGTTGCTTACCTCCCTACATTATTGTGATTGTCATTGAGTGCTTTGTAAAGAGTTTAAAATAAGCATAATTGTTTAATCACGGTGACAATTGATTCACCCTCCCCTCAGTTGTCCAACATTAATAATAAATTGTGATGCCATATGATAAGGGGGACATAGACAAGAGATGGGGGATGAATTAATCTACAAGAGAGGGGGGTGTCTAGGATAATGGCCAAGAGGGGTCCAAGGGGGGAATTACCTATGTTTATGGATTTAACCATTTTTCCTAAATCTGTTATTGTATATGAACCTTCCCATTTCTGATTGAGTGTTTCCAAAGT
Source organism: Picea engelmannii (assembly GCA_009831015.1). Classification (NCBI taxonomy): domain Eukaryota; kingdom Viridiplantae; phylum Streptophyta; class Pinopsida; order Pinales; family Pinaceae; genus Picea; species Picea engelmannii. The sequence continues at coordinate 78,223 of ML779176.1, read as the reverse complement.
GAATCATTGAATACATGTAAGAGGGTGGGTGTGAGTGGTCACATCCTGAAGTTATTGGTCACATGGGGGTTGAGTACAATCATCTTGGGGAAGAGTGTGAGTCAAAAAAGGAAAGAAAAAGATAGGAATTTCATATGGGTTGAGACAGAGAAGTAACAACAGTTTGGGCAGTTAGTCAAGTTTAGGCAAGAAAAGCGATCTTGGAGTTGGTGCGGCCATAGGAGGGCGAAGTCTAGAGAAAAGTCTAGAGAATAATTGGAGCGAATTGGAGCTGGAGAAATGAAGAGCCCGGTTTTCAAGACAGAAGAGTGAACTCCTACATGAGTTGCACTAAAATAACAAGTGTTGTTGTTGGTTTGTTGATAGTTTTCCTAGCAATAGTTTCCCTTGAGTTCCCAGCTAAGAGATTCCTAGATACATGGGCCAAAGAGACCCCGATAAACAAATGGCACATTCCTTGGGTTATTCTTGATAAATGGATGGGTACATCCCTTGGGTTAACCCTAATAAATGGATGATTCATCCCTTGGGTTATCCCTGATAAATGGATGGTACATTCTTTGGGTTGTCCCTGATAAATGAATGGTCCATTCCTTGGGGTGGGCAGGTCAAGAAGAAGAGAGATGGTGGAAAATTCAGGATAGTTGTAGGAGAATATCAATTGGGTTGAGAGATCTATGAGCTATGAGTGGATTGTGAGAGACCACTCTCTTTTGTGGATTTCTAGCCTCAACTCAGGGGTGACTAGCTGTTGAGATTTGGAACAGTCAGTATACGGTTGGGTGGAACATCTGCCCCAAGAAGCTCGTTGCACAATTCTTGTTTAAGATAATTTATTTATCTTGTACTAAGTTATTTACATATGTTATTGTTTTGCATGAAATCTACGTGAATGAGAATTATTTATATGTTGTTGTAATGAACGGTTTAGTTGTATCTCATGTTGATTATTAGAGTGCTTCAAATGCATATGTTTTATGGTTATTGCTATAGCTAAATTTGTTATAAATTATAGTTGTAGGATATGGGAAAATGGATAACAGCAAAATAATGTCTTTAATTAGCAGAAGTTTCATGTTATGTGTATTCCACACATATTGTTTCCTAGTTGGAGCCTAGGTACATTACAAATTGGTATCATAGCTGATAAAGATAATTTTTTTGTGTGACATGGTCCAAATTTAGTTGTTGGGTACATTACAAATTGTTATCAGATCTGATAAGAGAGAGTTTTGTGTGACGTGACCTGGCTTTAGTGGTTGGGTACGTTAAAAAGTGGTATCAAAGCCCAATTTTTCAACAATGAGCCTACATGGGCCATTTAGTAGAGCGTAGAAGTGAAACTACAGAGTTGGTAAGAGAATTGTCTGACAAAGGGAGATTTCATTTACAAATCATTTGAAAAAAAAATTACGGTGTTCCGTGGTGAAATTGGATGAAATTGAGAAAAATCCCCAAGTTCCTGCAGCTAAATAATGGCAATTTCGAAGTGAAAGAGTCGAATTTGAAAAGAAGCAAACAAATTTTTATGTATAGGGATTGATTTGGTTGTATTGATCTTATTCGCATAGCTCTATTGACAACCCAAGAAGAAATTTCATTTTTGGGCGAATTTGAGCATTTTGGGAATTTTGGAAAATAGACAAAATTGGAAAAAATATAGTATTTTTTGTACGTCGATGTCAACATGATGTGGGGGGGGACACATGTCAACTAACGTGGAGGAATTTGATGTGCACTTACATGGTGGAAGGTACACGGAGGTAGGGAGTTAGAAAATGGCTAAGTGTTGGGACTTATTATGAGTTTGTGAGTCTGTGAGTCCACAACTCTATGAGTCCACAAAGTTAAAAAAACATGGCTAAGTGTTAGACTTATTATGATTCAGTGAGTCCGTGATTCCACAATTCCACAAAGTTTTTAACAAAAATGGCTAAGTTTTGGACTTATTATGAGTTCGTGAGTTCGCAATTCCGCGAGTCTGCAAAGGTAAAAATGGATAAGTGTTGGACTTATTATGAGTTTGTGAGTTCATGAGTCTGTGAGTCAGCTAGTCCGTAAAGGTAGAAACGGTTAAATGTTGGAATTATTATGAGTCTGCGAGTCTGCAAGGATAAAAATGGCTAAGTGTTGGTCTTATTATGAGTTTGTGAGTCTGTGAGTCCACTAAGGTAAAAGCGGCTAAGTATTGAGACTTTTCGGATGGACTTATGAAAGGAAGAATTATGCTTTCGTGAGTCCGCAAATCCGGGAGTCCAAATAGATGGAAATATAATATAAGTGTTGAGACTTTTTGGACGGACTTATGAAAGGAACAATTATGCTTTCATGAGTCCGCAAGTCCACGAGTTTGTGAGTCTGTGATTCTGAATAGATGGAAAAATAATCTAAGTGTTCAGAATTTTCGGATAGACTTATGAAAGGGATAATTATGCTTTCATGAGTCCTCAAGTCCGCAAGTCTGTGAGTCGGTGAGTCCGAATATATAGAAAAATAATCTAAGTGTTGAAACTTTTCGGGCAAACTCATGAAAGAAAGAATTATGATATAGTATGGGAACACAATTGTATATAATTTCATGGATCTTGTTAATTATTTTAGCCTAACAAATTTTGTTGGTTGCAAATCTTGTAGAATTAGAGGTATAGAAAGAAACTTAGTTATTATATGAGGATGAAATTCATGGAAGATTCTCAAGGATCTTACATCCATGGGGAAGATATCAGAGGTCTGCATATTAGCATGGGGGATATTGAGACAGAGTCAAGTGGAAGAAGAGATAGGCAAGAGCATGTCACTATGAGAAGTCTGCATATGGAAGTGAAAAGCTGCAGGGATGATAATAAAAGGATTATGAAGGCTTGGGAAGAGATACTTCATAGCTTGAACATGTTTCATAAGCAATTTGACAAAGATTCTGGCACCGAGCAAGCAGCTAGTGCTAGACAAGTATTAACATCTAGATATCACAGCAAAAGGGATGATCATGGAAATGATAGGTAGTCAAGAAGCATGATCAAGCTCCATCATTCTCCAAGGAAGTCCACTAGAAGAACTCATGCTATTTCAGGACCGCGAAGAAGCCCAAGTGTGTCTCATGTTCAGAGGCAAAGAAGAAGGCATGAGGCAGACATCTTGCAAGGTGACATCAGGAAAATAAATCCACCTACTTTCAATGGTGATCATAGGAAAGGAGAAGAGGAAGATGCTTATCTATTGGAAATGAAGAATATTTCCAACTGCACAACTACCCATCCCGGGTAGAATCTAGGATTTCCACTTACCACTTGCAAGGAAAGGCAACCATGTTGTGGTATCAACTTAAGCACACCAAGAACATCGATGAGAAGAGGATCTCATGGAAGCAATTCAAAGGATATTTCCAAGATTCTCTATTGACCAACTTTGAGATAAGATCAGGTTGCACTAGCTGCCTACGGGTCTCATAATATGGACTTTTAACTTTATGTAAACCCATAATTAAAAAAACAAGACTATGAACTACTGCTATAATAAATGGTATGAAATTTTGTATAAAGAAAGGAGAAGAAATATCTAAAAGAAATGAAAATGATTTGTTATGTCAAGAAGTCTTGGGTTTGATATTTAATTTTTTTTCTTTTTAGTTTTACCCTGTTAATAATTGTCTAAACTGTAAATTCCAGTAAGGAAAATAGTTCGGAAAAATAGTAGGGAAAACTAATAAAACTTAGAGAACAATTTTCAAGCAAACAAAGTTTAGGGGGTAATAGGAAATGAAATTCAGTTGTCCCAAAACAGTCTTAGGTAATAAAAGATCAAAATATAAGACAATTTTGACGAAATAACATAACCAAAATAAATGAAATTACTTCCCTAAATAATTCATGAAGATGTTCTCTCAATCCAACTGAAAAGGGGATACCTACAAAACTCCAACAAATCATCATAGCCTAATTTATTTAGAAAATTTGGAAAAATATCTGACTATCAGCTGAAAAACATATTAAAATTTTTGGGACAACAAACTCCCTTAATATTAGTTTCTCAGCCTGATAGCTAAAATTATTGAAAAAGACATAAAAAACGATGTTGCACCAAACTAACAACTATATGCAACATTTATTCATTTATTTATTATCCTACCTTACCTAAGAAAATACATATTTTCAAGTATATGAATATTTCCAATGAATCCATGTGTGTAACAGGATTATGAATATACTCACATTCAATTTTGAATAATATACTTTAACAAGTACCCGAACATGAGGAACCAGTTGATTTGAATGGTAGGATGTGAACAGTTGTCGAAGAAGAGAGTGGTGGTTCAATCTGGTCATCGTCTAGAACCAATGTTCAATAAAGTCGTGATGTTCTTGGTTCACTTCCTCATTTAGAACAATCTGCATGTCTCCCTCTATCATGCCATGTAGATCATATTTTGTCGAATGACTGGTCTCCTTAATGCATAGAGGATCTTCATAAAGGCATATTAGGAACTCCTCGATCTCAGTTTCTAATGTTGTCTCTCCATCGGATGTGGTCCATGATTCTTTAGTTCCCTCTATAAGTTGGAAAGGGTGATTACAAAAGGCTTCTATATCTTCTCGTGGATGTGGCTCATGGAACTTTGGTTCTTCTATGTCTTTTGGAGAAGTAGATAGGTTCCTGACTACTGTCAAGATGTGTTCTTCCTGAGAAGAAGAGATCCTAGTTGTTGCTAAGATTTGAGAGAGTTCTTACAAAATCATTATCATCTTTGAATCCATCTTGTTGGTCGATGGGTCCTGTCTCACACACGAATTAGCGCATAGGGTTCTTACAACACCCAAAATATTTTTTATTTCTAATATTTTTGATGAAAATGAAATGAAAACTAACTAACACTCAAAAAAAATTAAGCAAACCATAAGAAATAATAGAAACTAATTGAAGAATTTAAAAAGAACACCACACTTTCATGAAAATAAACACACTTGCAGGAAAGTAAACACGCTTTGCGAAAGAGAAACACACTTGCAAAAGGAACATACATGGGTTTGGGTAGAGACCAACTAAAGTGGATGTGAAGGTTCTTACCTCTCGTCTTACCGTCTTTTCCTCCACCGGGCTGTGTAAATTAAAGGAAACCTACCTACCTAGACCTCAATCCCTTTAGCACCTCCCGGACAATGGTGCCAAAAATGTGGGGTTAAATATATGCACTATTAATTCCAACATTAAGTTATCAACTGAGGCTCGTAAGCTTCAAGGTTCAAGCACAGTATGTGCAAGATTGAAGCTAGTCTAGCCTAATCTAAAGTCGACTAGCACACTTCAAAATGAATGAAAGAAGAACTAGAAGTAAAATCAAAGTATAGAAATAAAAGAAAAATTAAACTATGGAAAAAAACAAATTAAAGAAAATTAACTAAAGGGAAAATCGAACAAATAGGAAATGAAATCTGAATTTCAACTATGAAAATGAAATGTCTGCAAAAAGATACACCCAGAAATGAAAACGAAATCAATATGTAAGTACGGAATTAATTTTATTTTATGTATAAAAATGAATGTGTGAGTACGAAATTAATTTGAAATCACTCTACAAACATAATCCTTCTAACGTTGCATAACACTTAACAATATTTTACAATACTTTAAAAAATAAAACAACACATAATTACAACACAACAAACAACATAATATAATATTGAACAAACCAAACAATATTCTAACAAATATGTAAACAAAACAAACATATCACAAATAAACTATTAAACAAACAATTAACAAAACATTATAAATATATAACACAAAGTTATGACTATTAACAAAGGGTTGTAAATATACAACAAATAAACAATTAACACAAAAAAGTTATAACAAATATGTATAATCAATAAATAAACATTATAACAATACAAGCGTAATCCTTCTAATGTTGCATAACACTTAACAATATTTTACAATACTTTGAAAAATAAAACAACACATAATTACAACATGACAAACAACATAATATTAAACAAACTAAACAATATTCTAACAAATATGTAAACAAAACAAACATATCACAAATAAAATATTAAACAAACAATTAACAAAACATTATAAATATATAACATAAAGTTATGACTATTAACAAAGGGTTGTAAATATACAACAAATAAACAATTAACACAAAAAAGTTATAACAAATATGTTTCATCAATAAATAAACATTATAACAATACACATCAAACACTTAAACAAAAATTAACAAACAACAACATGACTTATATACAACACAATAATGTAACCTGAAAATCAACACAACATATAATAATTAAATAAACAAGAACTCAATACGAAATCATATGACAATGTATCAAAATATTCACATATTAGATAAACAATATGAAATGAGATATATGAAACCAATGTAACACAAGAATACAAAATAAAACCTAAAAATCTATGGACAAAAACATACATCTCTTGCAGCGTCAAAGTAGTAAGAGGTAAGTGAATGGAGATGGTGCTAAAGACAGCGTTAGCCAAGGCGTTACCGGATTGAGGGGCCCTTCTCGACCTAGATGGCACACCTGGAAAAGTAAACTCGGTGTAGGAAGTTTGTCAACATATCAATAGTCAGTTCATCATTAAAATCAAACTCCAAATTACAAGGTAATGATGCACAGCTCTCTCTTAATACAATGAAATAATAACAATTTCTTTGAATCTCTTACATACCCGTCCCTTCCATTACATCAAAATTTTATAGAAGAATTCTATAACCCAAGCAAGGAGATGAGAACATCCCCTACATCTTCGTGAGACAAAATACCAAAAATGGAGATGGCAGCAACGAATCAACTATCCTTGTCTTTGCATGACCAACTTAGCAAAATTGGTTTCAATCCATATCTTCGATGTGATGGCTGCAACCAACTAAAGATTCTCATACTAATTTAATTGATTTGATATCCATTTGACGTCAAACTCAAGGCCACGTCACCAAATTTGGGCGTGGTGTTTTCAAATTTGGACATACCATGAAATTTGTGCAAGTGATAATTAAGGAACCAGCAATAAATCCTCAACCATTCCTTCTTCTGTTTTTGGAAAACCTCCTACATGATGACCAAATTTTCATGCTAGGAACAAAACCCATGTTCCAGATTCTTCAAATTTGTCTTTGTGTGCATGCAAATCGAGGGAGAAGTGGAATGTCTAGAACTTTTATTAATTTGGCTGAATTATTCCTTCTAAGCTGGAGGTCCACATGTGCGATCTGGATGGTTTTTGACACAAGTGTCTGCATGGAAACGTCACTGTAGAGAAAATCCATGTTTCTTATTTTTGCCTCAAAGCGCACGAATATGCTAAACAACGATATGTACCGAAATGCGAATATTGGTGCGAAAATGTTGAACTGTCGTTGTGGTACAAGAATACTGATTGTGCTAGTACAAGAATCACAATTCACAAACCGTCATAAGTAAACCGTGATATAATCATATTTTAACCATTAAAAACATAGAAAAGATAATGTATTAACCACACTGGATATAATGACGAATGATGGTGTTTAATTAGGATTTATGGTGTGTATTAAAATGAAATGCGGGAAAATGTGTAATAATAAATGTTTTTGTATAGCAAAAAACATGGAAAAAGTGAAGCTCAACAATGAGGGAGGGTAGCAAGGTAAGATTCAATACATTCCAAGAGTTGTAGTTGTTATAGAGATTTCATCTATGCAGTTGAAGAAGAGCTTCAAGAAGGGATGTTAGGTGTTTGCATCCCATATGGAGGAGGCAACCAAAAATAAAATGGCAAGCATTGAAGACCATCCGGTCTTGAGGGATTTTGAAGATGTTTTTAGGGAAATCCCAAGATTCCCACCAAAGAGATACATTGATTTATTTATCCATTTGGTGCTAGGAGATACCCCAGTGTCTAAGACACCATACATAATGGGTGCACCAGAATTGAAGGAGTTGCAGATGAAACTTGAAGAGTTGTTAAAAAAGGGGTATATATGCCCAAGTGTGTTACCTTGGGGAGCCTCGATTATGTTTGTGAAGTAGAAGGATGGAACTGTAAGGCTGTGTATTGATTTCAGGCAACTTAATAAGGTGACCATAAAGAGTAAGTATCCTTTACCCAAAATTGATTATTTGTTGGATCAACTGAAAGGTGCAAGAATATTTTCAAAGATTAAGTTGAGATCGGGATATCATCAAGTAAGGATAAGGGAAGAATACATCAGCAAGATAGCATTCAGAACAAGATATGGGAATTATGAATTCATGGTAGTGCCATTTGGACTATCAAATGCCCCAGCATTTTTTATGTGTTTGATGAATGGAGTGTTATGTGTTTTATGATATACTCGTCTATTCCAAATCAGAAGAGGAACATGAGAAACATTTAAGAATGGTGTTACAAGTTTTGAGAGAGCACAGATTATATGCTAAGCTAAGTAAGTGCATCTTTTATCAAAAGAAGATTCACTACTTGGGGCATATAATATCAGCACCAGGGAAAGAAGTGGATCCTAAGAGGATAGATTCCATTAGAGAATGGTCAGCGCCAAGGAATGTGACAGAGGTCAGATCATTCATGGGTCTTTCTAGTTATTACCAAAGATTCATAAAAGGTTTTCAAAGACTGCAAGTCCAATCACTTATTTGCAAAAGAAGGGTGTGAAGTTCGAATGGACTTCCAAGTGTGAAGAGAGTTTTCAACAGTTGAAAAGAACATTGGAAAGTGCTCCAATCTTGAAGATTGCAAATCCGAACAAAGAATATTTTGTTGTGTGCACGGATGCATACAAGGAAGGGCTTGGTGGAATCCTTAGTCAAAAGGATTATGTGGTATGCTATGAGACCTGAAAATTAAAAGAGCATGAAAGGAATTATGCTACACATGACTTAGAGTTAGCAACGATTGTACATGCATTGAAAATGTGGATACATTACCTTGTGGGTAAGAAATTTGAGCTAAGGAAAAACCATTGTGGCCTGAAGCATTTGTTTGGATAGCCAGCACTAAATGCTAGGCAAACTAGATGGTTGGAATTTCTGAGTGAATATGACTTCGAAATTAAGCACATAAAGGGAAAGGAAAATCAAGTGGCCGATACTCTCAGTAGGAGAGCTCATGAAGTGTATATTGCATCCATTAGCATGTACAGGACATATCTGGAAGACAAAATTATTGCAGCAGCAAATTTAGATAAGAATTATTTAAAAATAAAAGAGACATTACAACAAGGAAATTTTCAACAGAAAATTAATTATTACGAGCTGAAAGAAGATGGAATTCTCATGTACAAAGGTAAGTTGTATGTGTCGAATTCCAATGAGATGGAAAATGAAGTGCTAGAAGAGATGCATAATGTGCCATATGTAGGGCACCCATGGTATCAGAAAACAATTGCAGCAGTAATAAGCCAATATTTTTGGCCAGGAATGAAGAAATAAGTGGCTAATTACATAGACAGATGTCTGGAATGCCAAAAAGTAAAGACAGAACATAGACACCCAGTAGGTTTACTACATCCATTGCCCATTTCGGAATGGAAGTGGGAAGTTGTCTCAATTGATTTTATTACTAAGTTTCCCAGAACAATGAAGCAGCATGATTCCATCATGGTGGTGGTGGACAAATTGACTAAAGAAACACATTTTATTCCAGTAAAGACTACACACAAGGCAGCAAATATTACAGATATTTATATGAGAGAAGTTTCTAGGCTACATGGAGTGCCTAAGGAAATAGTTTCAGACAGAGATCCAAAGTTTGCTTCCAATTTTTGGAAAGGTTTGTTCAAGGGATTTGGAACAAATTTAAATCTTAGTACAACATATTATCTAGAGTCTAATGGAAAAACAGAAAGGACTAACAGGATAATTGAAGACATGCTTAGAATGTATGTGATGGATCATCCATCGAAGTGGGAAGATTATATCTATTTAGTTGAATTTTCCTACAACAATGGGTATCAATCTTCCTTGAAAATGAGTCCATTTGAGGCAATGTATGGTAGGAAATGTAACACCCCATTGAGTTGGGATAATCCAGTAGACTAAACAATTGTTGGGCTAGAATTGTTAAAAGAAATGGAAGATCAAATGGCAAGGATAAATCAGAATTTGAAGGATGTCCAGGATAGGCAGAAAAGTCATGCAAACAGGAACATAGTTTTCAGAGATTTTAAAGTGGGAGAACATGTGTTTTTTAAAATAAATGAAAAGGGAAGTGGTCCTTTTCAAAAGATAAGGAAAGGAAAAGAGAAGTGGCAACAAGATATTGTGGTCCTTTTGAAATATTAGAAAAAATAGGGCCATTTGCATACATGTTAGCTTTGTATGCATCCAAGAGAGTGCATAATTTATTTCGTGTATAATTACTTAAAAAGTAAGTACCTAATGTTAATCATGTCATTGATTGGAATGTGATCTAGGTGGAGCATGAAGGGGATTTCCGGGTGGAACTAGTACGCATCTTGGACCAAAAATTCAAAGTGCTCAGGAACAAAGCCATAGTGTTCGTAAAGGTTCAATGGACCTTCTATGGTCCTGAAGATGCTACATGGGAGAATGAATAAAACATGTGGGTAGAATACCTGCAAATTTTTGACAGTTTTGAAGAAGACAAAATGAAAGACTCTGTTTTGAGCAACTAAAGTTTTAGAACCACATCTCAGAGTCATGACCAACTGTGTTGGGGATCTTGATAAGTGAATGGCAGATTCCTTGGGTTAGCCCTAATAAATGGATGGCACATCCCTTGGTCATCCCTAATAAATGAATGGTGCATTCCTTGGGTCAACGAGTTGAGAGGAACATGATATTTTGGTTGGAGTTGTTGGAGTTGTTAAATTGCAGAAATTTTATTTCTAAGCATTGTGATGTAAATTTGCATATATGTATATCGGCATAGAGTGCATCGAGGATGGTGCACAATTGTAGGGGAGGGGGGATGTAACATCCCCATTATAATCCCCAGTTTGATTAATTCTTATGTAGATATAATATGTGGCTACGGCCAAGTGAGCTAATATGTGAATTGTATTTCAATGTTTTAATAATAAAATGTGATGCCAACTGCTAAGGGGGACACGGAAAAGAAATGGGGGCTGAAATAATCCACAAGAGAGGGGAGTGTATAGGATAATGTCCAAGAGGGGTCCAAGGGGATAATTACCCATGTTTATGGATTTAACCTGTTTTCCTAAATCTGTTATTGTATATGAACCTTCCCATTTCCAATTGAGTGTTTCCAAAGCCAATGATTAAATACATGTCAAAGGGTGGGTGTGAGTGGTCACATCCCAAAGTTATTGGGAACATGGGAGTTGAGTACAATCATCTTGGGGAAGAGTGTGAGTCAAGAAATGCAAGCAAAAAAGAGGAATTTCATATGGGTTGAGACAGAGAAGTAACAGTAGTTCGAGCAGTTTAGGAAGTTAGTCAAGTTTGGGTAAGAAAAGAGAGCTTGGAGTTGGTGCAACCATAGGAGGAAGAAGTCTAGAGCAAAGTCTGGAGCGTAAATCGAGCATAATTGGAGCGAATTGGAGCTGGAGAAATCAAGAGCCTAGTTGTCAGGATTGAAGAGTGAACTCCTGCGTGAGTTGTACTGAAAAAGCAAGTGTTGTTGTAGGTTTGTTGATAGTTTTCCTAGTAGCAGTTTCCCTTGAGTTCCCAGCTGAGAGATTCCTAGCTACGTGTGTCATTGAGACCCTGATAAATGAATGGTACATTCCTTGGGTTATCCTTGATAAACGGATGGTACGTCCCTTGGGTTAACCATGATAAATGGATGGTTCATCCTTTGGGTTATCCTTGATAAATGGATGGTACATCCCTTGGGTTATCCTTGGTAAACGAATGGTGCATTCCTTGGGTTGGGCAAGTCAAGAGGAAGAGAGATGGTGGAAAAGTAGGGATATTTTTAGGAGAATATCAGTTGGGTTGAGAGATTTATGAGTTGTGAGTGTACTATGAGAGACCACCTTCTTTTATGGATTGCTAGCCTCATCTCGGGGGTGACTGGTTATTGAGATTTGGAACAGTCAGTCTACGGTTGGGTGGAACATCTGTCCCAAGCAGTTGGTTGCACGATTCTTGTTTAAGATAAGTGTTTTAGCTTGTAGTAAGTTATTACATATGTTATTGTTATGCATGAACTTTGTGTGAATGAGAATGACTTATATGATGTTGTAATGAACAATATAGTTGTATCTCATGTTGATTATTAGCATGCTTCAGATGCATATGTTTTATGGTTATTGTTGTAGCTAAATCTGTTATAAATTTTAGTTGTAGGCTATGGAAAAATTAATAAAAGCAAAAGAATGTCTTTAATTAGCAAAATTTTTGTGTTATGTGTATTTCGCATGTATTGTTTCCTAGTTAAAGGCTAGGTACGTTACAAAGTGGTATCAGAGTTGATAAAGAGAAACTTTTTGCGTGACGTGACCCAACTTTGGTGGTTGGGTACATTACAGATGTGGTCATTATCATGGTGTAGACGTGGCTAAGTTGTCCCACCAAGTTTCGAACCTGAATATTTGATCTAACCGTTGATCTATGGAGATGAATGGTCAAGATCTTATCACTCAAAAAATAATACTCTACATAAGGTTCCATAGCTCTTCCACTCGCTTTCATTCAAACTAAGTGATAATGTTGTTTCATTATAAACCCTTTTGATCACGATTTCCCAATGAATGTGGGATATATTGATTTCACCATCTCTTTGGTCTTATGTAAACCATGATTACTCTGCAACAAAACTCTTCCACAATATTGTCACTTCCAACCTACATCTCTTCTACAGTCTTCTCACCATGGAGTTGTTTTCGTTCATCTTCCAATTTCATCATACATGCACGGTGCGAGTTCTCTGGGGTTCATTGTTCGCAATCATCCTATCTTCATACAGAACTTCATTTCCTCACCAAATATTATCAACACAAAGAACACATTCTCTTTTTCCTCTGTTTGGGTCGATCTTCTATATGGATGATTTCTTTGTCTATCGGGTTTGATCCTTGGACCTGTCAGAGCTGGTTCTATGATCATTTTGTTCATCTTTCCTTGATTATCACATAGATCCACACAGGGTACTCAAGTTTCTCTATATGGTTTGATTTTCAGTATGGACACTTCTTGATCTCCTCTTTGGTTGTAGTAGTTTGGATGCTTCCTAGATATACTCTTCTCCATGTCATTGACAACAATTAGTATCCTCCTACCTATGATATAAATGACATCCTTTGACATCAATGACAACATAATTTACAATAGTCATGTTTTTGCATAGAAAACAGTTTTTACTGGGAGATTTGGGGCAACAAGAGAGGAGTTGAGTACTGGGAAGAGCACCATCCATATTGTGTTTGAAGGCAACCATTGTTTGGTTGTGTGATATGCTAAGAAAGAGGATTAAGTTCCTGTAAAATCAAGTTACATGCATGTAAAGTGTTTTTCTTGTTGAGGAAATGGCTCAAGATCCTTGTGAAGGTTGTTGTGAGCACTCCTGGAGTAGTTGGGAGGATTTCCTGGTCAAACAAATGCATTGAATCCCTAAAGGAGGTGGGAAGACTTGAGGGGCTATGTGTAGTGAAGGGAGATCTCATTCCTTGGGTTGTATAGGTTATGGAGAATATATAGTAAAACCTAGGTTTGGGGTTATGGTGTGTGGAGAGTGGACATCCAGAGGGATAGATCTCCTTGTGGACTCATAGCCTCAACTCAAGGGTGGCATGTTGTTGAGAGAAAATGAACAACAACGTCTATGGTTGGGATTTTCATCCTTCATATGTATTGGAAAATGGTCGAATATTTTATAAGTGTTGTTGTCGAGCAATATGAATTGTCAATGGTCGATGGGTCTATGGTAGGGTGTTGGCCGATTCGACAAAGTTTGGAGTTGATCAAGAGGAATTGTTGATGGTCGATGGTTCAATGGTAAAGTGTTAGCCGATTCGGTGAAGTGTTGGAGTCGAGTGAGAGAAATTGTTGACGGTCGATGGGTTGATGTTCAGTTGTTGGCCTATTCGATGAAGTGTTGCAATTGAGAAAGAGAAATTATTGATGGTTGATTGTCGGCCAATTCGGCGAAATGTTTCAACTAACCATGAAAAATCATTATTGTCTAATAGACTGATTATCGAGTATTGTTCAATCCGGTGAAGTGTTTCGATCAAGCAAAAGAAAGCATCGATTGCCAATGATCAATGGTTAGGTGTTGGACGATTCAGCAAGGTGTTTGGATCATCCAAGGGAAATGGTTGACGGTTGATGAAGGAAAGAGGGCGATGATGTGTCACACCATGTCAACATCCATGTGTCATGTCCTGTCAGAGTCTACGTGTCGTGCCATGTCAGCATCTACATGTCATTCCATGTCAGAAGTTGTCAGGTCAGCTAATAAATGACTGATCGTTGATGGTCAGATCAGCTAATTTGGAGAAGTGTTTTCTTCAGCCAACAGGGATGATCGATGGTCAATGGTCAGGGGTCGAGAGAATTGGTAAGGTGTTTCATCTACGAGTGAGAATTTTCAATGGTTGATAGTTGATGGTTAGGTCAATCGGTTTATCATTGTGTTGTGAAATAGTTGATAAAGGAATGGGATGATGGTCAATGGTTGGATCAATAGTTTTGGGAAAATTTTGTGCATGCCCAAAGGATAATGTTGATGGTCGATGGCCGATAGAGTTGAATCAACGACTGAGATCTCACCCGATTTTGAATCGACGATGCATATTGAAGGTTTGTTATATCATGAAGTAGGAAAGCAGTCCCCAGTGGGTCGGTGGTCTGATGGTCGACGTCATGTCAGTGCCACATCACTACCAGGTCATCAACCATGTCAGCAGATTTCCATATAGGAAAGAGTGGCCATAAAAGAAGCATATTGAGTCAGATCGAGATGAAACTTATAAGTTTTTTCCACAGATAGAATATCTACAAAAGTGTCAGAAACATCCATTGTCCATTTCTGCTTAAATTTGTCAAAAATTACAAAATAGTGGTTTTTTAATATTTGGGTCCATATCACTAGTAGAGATCCAGATTAAGCTGAAATTCTTGGAGAGAGTTCAAAAAATAGACATGAAAATAACCCATGAATGAATTGAATAAATTCTTAGGGGATTGGAATGGGGATGTTGAAATAGATCGAAATCCACTATTTCAAGGCATTGTTTGATATTTTTGAGATTTTCGGAGAAGAAAAAGTGACCCGATATCACAAAACTGGAAAATTTTATTTACTCAACCTTTTATATACTCATCAAGACAGTCAACTTTGGTTTATTGAATTTTTTCCATGAGTGCACAGATTGAGAGATGGCTAGTTTTGCTAAGAATTATAAGTCTGGAAAAGGGGTGAAAAATGACAAAGTTGTCATTTCCATATTGTTGTATTTTTTTACTAGAGAAACAAATTGAAAATATGAGATTTGTTATGAATTATTTGTCATTATTATTATTTATGTCTCATATAAAAATTTCTCTAGCTCCTAACATATTTTCTTTTGCAGTTGACAGAAGTTGGCATTTCAATAAAATTACACCAGTGGAGAAAATGCACAAATGGGATGAAAATGGTTTTTTCAAGAAACCATAACTTTCATCATAGAGATTGGATTGGAGCATAAGATTACTCATTGGAAATCTTATTTGGAAAAGAATAACTTGGAATTAATATAATTGGGAGAAATATGATATAATTATTCATGAATTGAGCAGAAAAGGAACCTATAGCATTAATTGACAAAATTTCTATAATATGTATAATTCTAACAAAAATTGTTGTTTGCACACTTTGCAAAATTAGAGGTATAATCAGATAAATTCAAGCTTGGAATTGGATATCAGATTCATGGAAGCATGATAGAGCTTGTAGAAGTTGGTTGAGGCAATAAAGAGTTGTAGGGAAAGTAATGAAAAGTGGATAAAAAAACTCAAGAATAATGGAACAAAATAATTATTAGTCAACTGCTATAGAATTTAAATGAATTGCGGGTACAACAGCAAGAATCCTCATATATGACATGGAACCAGCGGGTGAAGAATGTCAATAATGGGCATAGAAAGGAAAAGTAAGACTCCGTAGCCTTGAAGGAAGAAATATAATGAAGGCTACAACGCTTGTTGCAAGAGAAGGAAAAAGGATGTCATGAGATGAGATGTGACTCATGGAGTGGATGAGTCTTCTCCTATGTGCAAGAATAGGAATGCAAGAAGAGGGTATTGTTATATATAATCTTGCAACTCTTGTCTAAAAGTACACAAAGAAAGAAATATTATTTTATTGTCAGAGTGCGCAGCAAAAGTTGGGTACGAGTTCAAATGGAGGAGAGTAGCATTCCATTTGGAACAGAGTAGTCTTGAGTGGCCAACTAGTGCTTCACAATGAATCACACAATGAAATGAAGAGAGGTATGTAAAATTGAGAAAATCCATGCGTGGAAAAGAGTAATAGAAAGAATACATAAAAGAAACATTTCATAATATTGAAATGCCAATAAATCAGAATGTTATTCCAGGACTAGTTTGGTCAAGAAAATGGAGAATGGTTAATTAGATTGCATTGTTAATGTTTAGCTGGAGTAGTGCATGTTAAAATACTATGAATATTGAGAATTATAGCCAAACTATGTTGGGATAGGATTCCCTACATAAAGGAAGCAGTTGTGATATGACAACACTAGTGGATACAATGGTTGGAAATGCAGAGGGCCAGAGGGCCTTGGATGGAGGGTTCAGAATAGGGGGCAGTGGTACATAGTTGTGCAGAATGGAAATGCACAAGACAACGAGGTTCTACAAGAACTTAAGGACATCCATCTACAACAAAAAAAATAATTAACTAAATTTGAAATAGATATGCATTGGAGTGCATGATAGAATTGATGCATGATGCATACAATAAAGATAGGATTCATATGCATGAAATAGGCATAGAAGATCAAATGCTTGGTGCATACTGATGTGCAATGGTGCATGTGGATGTGCTTGAACATGTTGGTGGCATGCTTGTAGACTGAGAGTAGTTTGTTGATATATATATATATAATGATGCTATGATATTTGAAAAAAACTAATGATGGTTTGTTTATATAGGAAAAATGATTATAACATGGTTAAAAATGATGATGATAGTTTTGCTTATGGTAGCCATCCATATGAAGACAAATGAGGATGGTGGTAATTCTAATCAAGGGGATGGTGAAAGGAGTCTGTGAGCTTCTACAAAGTACTAGTTGATAAGATAACAT
Organism: Picea engelmannii; assembly: GCA_009831015.1. Lineage (NCBI taxonomy): Eukaryota > Viridiplantae > Streptophyta > Pinopsida > Pinales > Pinaceae > Picea > Picea engelmannii. Next base: position 60,975 of record ML779176.1, on the reverse strand, counting down.
CAAATAAGGAAATAACAGTCGTGTATGTATGCATGTGAGGTTGTCTATGATGCATAAATATGGAAGGGAATTGAGGTAATAATTTCCTCAGTTAAAGTTCAATATTTGGATTTATGGAAAGGCAGAGGGCTTTTAGTATATACATGTTGTGTAATGATTGAATGCATTTATAAGAAATTTAATTACATATTGTATTATGTTGGTTATGAGATCATAACCAAGACAATATAGGAGACATACTCATGCGGTAGAAATGAATGTCAATATAGATGACCATGTGTGAAGCCATGTTGAGGTTGGATATGGAAAGAATATAGTGNATTTAATTACATATTGTATTATGTTGGTTATGAGATCATAACCAAGACAATATAGGAGACATACTCATGCGGTAGAAATGAATGTCAATATAGATGACCATGTGTGAAGCCATGTTGAGGTTGGATATGGAAAGAATATAGTGACATCCATGTGCATAATGGTTTTGCCCTATATAACTAATGTTTGGTCTACTGTAACCTCTTTTTCGACATTGAATAACACTAAAGGATGATATTCCTAGTGTTGTGTATGGGTTAAAGAAGAAGGTATCAACATAATCGAATATCTTGTGGGGAATATTTTGGATGATGTGTTGAGGCATTGGCTAAACCTTCCAACTCACCTTGGTGGAATACATGACATGGAATCATGGTATTCTGGAATCAATGCAAGGATGCATTGGGTAAATGTGGCCATGGGCATTGGCACATTGGGTTTATTTATCGGTAATGTTTGACTACATTATGAAAGGTTTGGGTGATGATAATTCATATGTGAGGAATGATGGTTTCATCCCATTTAATATGAATAATAGTTGGAATTGATGAAATTTTTAAATTAATTTAATTTTGAAAATCACTTCATGGACTGAATGCAAATGTTGCAGTGAAATGATATCATGCATGAGTGTTAACATTCTTGTTTTGGATGCAAGAAAGTTGAGGAAATTGTAGATAGAATAGCCTTGGATATGGAAATGATGTAATCCCATAAGGAAGACCGATATCTACAGCTACAAGAGCCAAACATAATAGGAATAAATCTTATGCGTGGGAAAATTTATTTTCATGTATAAAACAATTTGAGAAATCGATGATTGAAATTGTTATAATATGTTAACAATCTTTTTGGATGAATTAAAGTAAGAAAAATGGTCTTCTATATGGAAATGGTGTAATCCCATAAGGAAGGTTGATGCTTGTTGTTGCAATATTCAAATGTCTTGAGAATAAGTCTCGTGCTTGGGAAACTTGATTTCAAATATGAAACATATTGGAAATTAATAAATAAATTACTATGATTATATCTCATGATGATTGTATGTGTGTGATATAGATGAGATGATGGTTATTAAAGTTTGAAAATCGAGAAAGAGGCTATTTCTATGACACTAGAACCCTATAATTTCCACAAGTTACAAAATTCCAGTGAAAAATTTGGTAGTGAGTTGGCGCTCTCCTTGCACAAGAACAACTTGGAAAATGATGGCTTGTCTGAGGGACTATTTAGCAGTGAAGAGGATGCCTAATCCTGGAGGGTGAGGATGGAAAGGGGGAGGGGACTCAAGAATGCATATGACATGGTGGCTGGGATCATGAGGGTGTGTCAGAAAAAAATAATGGTGAGCTAAATTCTTGTCGTGGCCGCTTGTGAAATAGAGAAACAACCATATGAATAAGTGATTGTAATCACTATGTTATTTATGTTGAAAGATGGATTAATTGTTGTTCAGTGCATTTTAATTTTTCCTTATTCATTGATTGCTTCTTGTGCCCGAATGACATTCCTACATCTGTGTTTTATCTGACTGAATCTTTTTTTGTGTCTAATTCTTCATCGTTGTGTATGTTTACGTTGATTGCATTATGTTTTAATTGTTATGGGCAGTGCATGATATTGTATGTCATGATTGTGTATTTACTAAATTCCACCAGCATTGTGTTAAAATGTTGTTCAAGAGGCACAATTGCAAATATTTGATAGTTGGAAAAAAAATTATCACAACTAGAGTTCCTGGATCCACAACTCAGATACTTCGTGTTCGATCTTGCACTAGAGCCTTGGAGGGAAGTGGGAAGGCCCAAGGGACTGTGTGTAGTGAAGGGGCATCCCATTCCTTGGGTTTTGCAGGTTGAGGGAAACGAGAGTTTGTTGGTTGGAATTGTTGTGGGAATTGACAAAGTATGAATAATATGGAAACTGGAGCCAAAGAAAGGCAGTGCAGGCCATGAAAAATGATAAGCTATTGGTTGGAGTTACTACTAGAAAGATTATTTCTGAAATCATATTACACGATTTGGGCCAGGGAGCCTAAGTATCTATGAGTTTTGGTTGGAGTGCCTATGCATGTATATGTTTTGGGCTAGGGTGTGTATGTATATATGATTTTGGGCCAAATTTCCTATGTAATTTTGTTTAGGATGGAATGCTTATGTGATTTTGGGTTGGGGAGCCTATATGATTGATTAGTGGCCCAAGAACCATAATTGTAAAATGAATGTACACATGTAGGGTCTTGTGCACTGAGAACAGTGCAAAAATAAGAGAGAGGGAAATGTAACATCCTTAGTTTTAATCCCAATGAATTATAATGTAATTGTACAAATGTGATATAGGCTAGTGAGCCAATGTGTTGGAACAAGGAGCATGTATTGGTTTAATATGGCCGAAGGTCGAATGGTATATTATGTGCATTGAAATAATTAATAAAAATAGTAATCGCTCACTGTGATATGAAATGGATGAAAAACAATAGGGGCTATGATTCCAAAAGAGAGAGGGGGTCCAAGGGGTAATTACTCATGGGTATTAATCCAAACCCACATTCTTGATTTATATTCATCATTGGGTATAAACCTTTTATTTGTTGTTGAGTGTTCCTAAAGCTAATCATAAAACTCATGTAAGAGGGTGGGTGTGAGGAGTCACATCCCATAGTTATTGGAGAGCATGGGTGTGAATACAATCATCTTGGGGAAGAGTGTAATTCAATTCAAGCAAGAAAGAAAAGAGAGGAAATTCATATGGCCAAGGGGGCATATTTTAGACAGTCGTGTTTTTGTGTAGAGAGTAGTTTTTACTGGGAAATTTGGGGCAGCAAGAGAAAATTTGAGTGGTAGGAAGAGCACTAGCCATATTTTGTTTGAAGGAATCCTTTGTTTGGTGTTTTTTATGCTAATAGAGAGGCCCATGTGTGTGTAAAATCGGGTTGCATGTCTGTAAAGCATTTTTCTTGTTGAGGAAATGGCTCAAGAACCTTGTGAAGGATGTTGTGAGCACTCCTGGAGTATATGGGAGGATTTTTTGGTAGACCAAATGCATTGGATCCCTCGAGGGAAGTGGGAAGGCATGAGGGACTATGTGTAGTGAAGGAGGGTCACATTCCTTAGGTTGTGTAGGTTGTGGGGAATAGAATGGAACCTGGGTTTGGGGTTGTTGTGTGTGGAGAGTGGACAGTCAGAGGGACAAATCTCCTTCTGGATTCATAGCCTCAGCTCAGGGTTGGCCTATTATTGAGAGAAAATGAACATCAGCGTCTATGACTAGGAGGTTCATCCTTCGCATGCAATCAGTTGGTTAACTATTAAAAGATAAGTGTTTTTTCTATGTTCTTATGTTATTTCATCGTTTAAATGGTTTAATATGAATTTGTGTGTTCACTTTCTGCTTGAATAGTGAATTCATGTTTTAATATGTGTTGTTAGATGCATTTAGAACTGTGGTATCATTCAAATAGTTAAATTTGTGTGTAATCCATAGTTGTTAAGATATAAGAAATTAAGTTAGCAGTAAATCTTATTTTGTATGTGTTTTTCGCATGTAATGTTGCTCAACTGGGTGTTGGGTACGTTACACATCCCCTCCTACCGTAACGTTTTATCAAGGAGCAGCCGCACTACCCCCAACAAAATATCGTCCACAACCCAAAAACCCATGACATTCCTTTTCCAGTGGAAGAAGAACAACCAGCCGAAACTTTTCCCAAGTCGGATATGCACCCCATGAATCAATAGGACTCCAAGGTCTTTGAGAAGCACAGATCCACAACCTTCATCCCTCAAAAAATAGAAATTATACAGTATGAAATTCAAACCATGGCTCTTGCCCAAAATATACAACACACTTATATGTAAATTCATGGGCCTATGGCCTTCGAAGAGAACCCTTCTCTAGTGGATCAAAACCTACTGAAAACCCAAAGGGGGTGTGGAATTAAATATGGGATCCAAGGGATTCTTTATAGCAATCTTCAACCAAGTTGAAGACCAAGAGAGGATCTTCCAGAATGGCCCCTATTTTTTCATCCTATACCTACGTCTATGGAAATAAAACTTTAGTCTCGACAAAGAGGACTTCATTGTTGCCCCAGTATGGATTCACCTCTACGCACTCTCGTAGGAAAACCTGCACCCGAATATCTTGGAAGGAATTGGCACCACGTTGGGCACATTCGTCCAAATAGCTAATGCGACACAACAAGGGAGGCCTACCTCATACGCTTGGATCTTTGTGTACCTAAATGTCTCGAATTCTCTTCCGGCATCAATCAGCCTAAAATATCACGACATGGAATGGATTCAGAGAATAGACTATGAACACATCCCATTTTGATGTCGTAAATGTCATGCACACGACCATCTCTTTAGGGATTTTCCCTTGAACAAACTTCAGGATCAAACTAGAATGCGCCTATACAAGGATGAAAATGGATTTGAAAAATTCACTACAAAGAGGAAAATCCTTCGGAAAATTCCCAACTAGCTGCATCCAAAAGGACCTCTTACCAGAAATAGCTTCGAAAAATTGGCTTCCATTCATGAACAGATCACAGAAAACATGGATGAGGAGAAACGTACTCAAGAAGAGAAAACTAACAACAAATCAACAAGCGCAGAACCCACTAATCCTCAAAACAAGGTAGAAGAATCCAACAATAAAGAACCCACAATCTTAGATGAAGATGAAGAGATGGATCCAACAATCAAAGGCAAGGAATATCTGGAAGACGGAGAAGAAATGGAAATATGAGAATTAGATCTGCACAGTATAGCAATGGCATGTGAACGACAAGAGGTAAATTCAATCCCCTATAAATAGATCCAACTTCTAAAAGTCTCTCCATAAGTCGAAATCCAAGGACAAGGCAACAACATCACAAAAAGGTAAGCATGCTACCTCCTCCTCTCTAGGCATAAATAAATCCATAGTAAAAGAAGCTATCAAATCCTCAAAATAAGAAAAAAAAAGAGTTAGGCCCACTAATAAACAATTCATTCAGGAACTAGGGGAACTCCTAGTACATTCGGGGCAAATCAAGATCATGACAAAAAAATTCTCTTTGCAATCCGACCCTTCTCAATGAAAATAACCTCCTGGAATATTTAAGGCCTCAATGGCCCGAGCAAACATAGAGACCTAAAAGCCATTATCTCTTAAGAAAAGCCTTTTATCTTGATGCTTCAAGAAACCAAATGCCCCTCTAAGATTCTAGAAAATATAGCCTCCAAATGTTGGCAATATTGTCAATCAATTGCCATTGATGCAGATGGAGCCTCCAGAGCACTAGAGATCCTCTGGAATCCTATCGAAATCGTCCTCACCCACTTCTTCACCACCCATAGATGGATCCTCCAGAGCACTAGAGATCCTCTGGAATCCTGTCGAAATCCTCCAATTTCCTTTGAATGGGCTCGGACCAAGGTGGCTTCATCACCAACGTCTATGGCCCTCAGACTCTCCCTAACAATCTCGTCTTACTCAACACACTACTTCACTTGAATTTGTTCATCAACAATTCGCCATGGGTCATGGGAGGAGACTTAAATTTCATCACTTCTTTTACTGAAAAAT
>ML779176.1:41417-51819 GCA_009831015.1 Picea engelmannii | reverse complement strand
AAGAACCAAATCAACATGTAGAGGAGTTTATGTTGAGAAAATTGGTTAGGGAGAATATGAGTTCAAGTGGAGTATGAATGTTTCTAACTGCTAAGAAGGTTGGCCTAGTGGAGAATGTGCATTGATTCAAGAGTCTTGATTCTTGAATAATATTATAGTGAAGTACAAGTTCATGTTTCCAAGAATGAATGATTTTCCATAGAGTTTCAGTGGCACAAAATTTTACCAAGATGTATATGGAGAGTGGCTATCATCTAATAAGAATCAAAGAAGGTAATGATTGGAAAAGAGTCATTCAAGACCAAAAAAAAATGGACTATATAAGTGGTTAGTCATGACATTTGGTTTGACTAACATGCCAAATACATTTATGAGATTGAAGAAAGAGTTGTTGCAACCTTACATATAAAGTAAGTTAATTATTGTCTACTTGGATGATATTCTAATCTATAGTGGTAAGAGAAGTTAGTATATTCAACATATTAGGTTTGTATATTAAGGAAAGAGAGATTGTGTATTAACTTGAATAAGTATGAGTTATTTAATATATCTAGGATTTTTTATCTCTTAATTTACTACACATCCTAAGAAGGATAAGATTATAATGGAGTGTTTTAATACCCCACAATGTCCATGAAGTAAGTAGTGTTGGCCCTTGGTTATGGAAGCAAGTGAAGATCAAGGAAGAAAAGGGTGAAATTTGAACTTCGTGGAAGACATAGTGACTGTTACTAGGTCAAAGTGAGCAAAAGAGAAGAAAAGGCGGAGCTAAGCAAGGAAAAGCAAGTCGTTGAATGAGGAGATCGAGGACGACAGATCAGCAAGGAAGAGGGATCGTGGACAACTCAACAAGCAGAAAAAGCCATTGTTGGATGCTTTGGAGCACTGTGTGAGAAGCAAAGAAATACATGCTAGCGAAGCACGGAAAACGTGGGTCAAGTTGACCTAGGTTTTTGTTATCTAGGGTTTTGACACCTAGGTTTCGGCCTAAGGATGTCGGTGAGTTTTGTAATTTATAAATAAAGGTCTAAAGGACCTAGGTCGGGTTTGTACGATATTGTTGTCGATCTAGTTGTATTGTTGTTATGAGTGATTATTGTATTGTGAGACAGAAGTGTTAAGTGTGAGAGTCTTCTAGTATTGTAAGATCTTCAACTGGGTGCGAAGGTCAAGTCCTGCAGTTGGGTGCACAGGAAAGAGAGAAGAAGAAAGTAGATCTTCTAGCTGAGAGCACAAACAAAAACTGTATGCTTTATCTTAATATATCATAAGCATAATTATGTGGATGTATCCCTAGAGAGAGGGTGAACCACGTATATATTGTTTCGTATGTGTGATTGATGCTTTGGTCTTCGTCATTGGTATATTGTTATTGCATTGTTGTGCTAGATCAGATCTATGGATGTGAGGAGTAGATCTAAGAAGATACTTGATATATGATGGTTGTGTTGTTGTTTTGTTAGATCCACTTGATATTCCCTTTGGTTGTAGACTTCTCTGTCCTGCAACCCCCCCATAGATACTTCGGGTGAAACTGCATCCGCTTCGCAGGTGTTGCCGAAAGGGCCAGTAGTGAGGGCTTGTTGGTGCGATCTTGGAGCCGAACCCTGGGTTTGCCCCTGTGCCAACAAATGGTTCCGTTGCCGGGACAGGAATCTTCTTGAGGGAATGTCAAGGTGGATCCCATCAAAGACAGAGATTCAAAAGTGGATAGAGGATCAAGAGAAGGACTTCATTGATGCCCAAAACAAAAACCCTACTCTTAGTACAGAGGATTGGTTAGGAAGATATATCTTCACCGATATACACGAGATATTCTTTGGAGGAATCCATCAAGAGATATACAAGTGGCTAGCTAGGTTAGTAGATACCCAGTTTGAGATCAGATCTAGACCTCATGTGGTTTGGACGTCAGCGCTGATCCAGAAGGTCAAGAGAGTCGATAATGTTGTTTCACGAGCAGTAGATCACTGGTTCGATAGCACCATTGGAGGGTACATAACCGAGTTTGTTGTTGATAGAGTAGAGTCATACAGCCAAGCTGAGAGATATTCTTTCAAGGGACCCAGAGGAAAAATTTTACATTTTTTGAAGTTGACAATCAAGATGTTGTTGTATGAAAAGAACGTCTTGAAGATACAGTAGATCGGTTGGATTTGAAGAGGCTAATGTTCAAGAATTCGGACAGCGACAGCGACATAGAAGCCGGACATACGCGCAGTGGAAAAGTATTCAGTGGAGTTCATCTTACGAACTTGTTCAAGCAGAACTACGAGGATGAGGGTTTCTACAGCGAAGAAAAGGAAGATCTGACAGACGAAGAGAATTCAGAACCCACTAGGGCAGAGGAAGGAGAAGCTGAAGAACTTCGTTGGGACGAGCCAGAAACCTCAGGAGCTGTGCAGACTATTGAAGTAAGTACCATTATTCCTCTTGTTGATTCAGCAGCATTAAGAAATATAAGTAATCAGAGTCACCAGAGTGTTCAAATAACTGTCACTAGCAGTTCATCACATACTGAGACAGGAAACCTAGGAAGATCTATGGCAGATGAGATGAGACTCCCTATCTTCAGGGGAGATGGATCTGAAGATCCTGATCAACATTGGTTCCTATGTGAAGCTGTGTGGAACATTAAGAATGTCACCGATGAGGCTGTCAAAAGAAATCATTTCAGTACCACTCTGAGGGATCGCGCGCTGAGTTGGTACATGAAACTTGTCCAAGGGCTTGCGCAGTCTAAGCGACTGAATGAGATCAAGAATGCATTGATTGCGAAGTTTAAGAAACCTAAGTCGGAGTCACAATGTATTACAGAGCTAAAAGAGATCAAGCAGAAGGTAGCCGAACCCGTTTGGGAGTTCAATCAGAGATTCAAGACCTTAACAAGCCGATTGATTTTCCAGATCCCAGATGAGTAGAACAATAATGGTTCATTGCTGCCCTTTTACCACACATCAGAGTTCCTATGATGTAGCAGAAGATTACTTCACAGGCTGAGGCGTTGGAGATCGCCATGAAGATTGAATCAAACCCTATGGGAGAATCCAGCTCAGGTATGAGTCAGATCTTGAGTCAGCTAACTAGTTTGTCTCTGCAGGTCGAAGATATGAAGAAAGACAAAAGAGAAGACATATGGTCTGTCAGATGCAAATCAGAAGGCCATGACAAGGAGCATTGTCCCTTTTTTCATGAATACCTAGCCTCTAGAGCCCCGATCCCTTTGAAGCAAGTCACCTTACCCTGGTGCGAAGTATGTCGAAATAGAAATCGCCCAGGTGAGTGTTGTTACATGCAGAAGTATGTTCAGACACCCAAAAATATGTATTGCATATTCTGTAAGTCTGTGGGACACGATGATAGAGATTGTCGAGATTATGACCTCATGCATGAAAGATCAAGAGATATAGCTTTGGAGTTTCACCTAGAAGTTATGTAACTATATAAACCTAAAGCCTTTCCTTCACTGTGTTTAAGAAAGTGGCGGACCTTTATTTCCCTTAACTACCTATAAGAAGGTGAAGTATATCAAGAAGGAAATACTACACAGTATAATTCTCCAGGCAGAGGAAACTTCAGTCCTCACAGTGGATTCAGAGGATAAGGAAGAGGAAGAGGTATGGGCCGAGGACGAGGAAAGATAATCGGTTACAACTGTGCACAGCCAAGACACTTGGTCAAGGACTGTCAAAACCCTTGTACCACTTGCAGCTATTGCAACTCCTTCGAGCATGTTATTGAGGAATGTCCTGTACTACTAGCTAAGCTTCAGGAAAGACGAGGATCTCAGTAGAATCCACAAGTGCAATTGATATATGTTGAACCCCGCGGAGAAGACCCTAGAGTCATTGTTATCACTCGAGGAGGCGTTGTTACAAGAGAAGACAGAGCGACCCAAGGGAAGACTACAGAAGATTCAGGAGTCAAGAAAGATGTGGAGAAGATCCAAACCTTTGATGAAAAGAAAGAAAGACAAATATTCGAGGAAGAAAGAAAAGAGTTTAAAGCAGATCAAGGCTCTTCATCAAAGACTCGACCAGAAATAAGAGAATATGGAATGCCTCAGGAATTTGATCAATCTGCCTCGCCAAAAGAAGAAAAAGAGGTAAGCAAGCTCATGGAATTTTTATATACTTGTATTAAGTTGATTCAAGATGAAAGCATTGTATAAGAGTTACAAAATTTAATCAGACAGTATGAGCTAGGAAAGATAGACCCCTTACAAAATAGGGCAGTGAACAAAATCACAAAAAGGAGAAGGACAAATAAGGAATTACACTCGAATGCTCAAATAGGGGAGGATGATATAGACTATGTGGTCCTCGACTTACGATCAGAGGTCAATGTCATGACGAAGAAAACATGGGCACTAATGGGAAAACCGAATTTTATTTGTTCCCCTATCAGGCTTAGGATGGCTAACCAGCAAGTTGTCAGCCCATTTGGACGGTTAGATCATGTCCCTATGGACATCGACGGAGTAAGAACGTTTACAGATTTTGAAGTAATTGAGATAGTTGATGACAGTTGCCCTTACCCGACGCTATTAGGAATTGATTGGGCCTTCAATAATTCCACAGTGGTTGATTTAAATAAAAGACGTACAACATTTGAAAAATATATCCTTAGGGTCATTGCTCCTTTAGATCCAGATGAAAGTCAGTGATATATAGAACCCATCAGAGAGAAAGACAGCGCATACGAACTGGAAAACATATACAAACTAATAGCCAAACAATAGGATTACATCAATCCTATGGCCGATGGAAACATAAGCTAGAGAAGTGACAACGCGTGTTCATCAGATTCAGAAGAAGCACTGGAGAACTAGCAAAACCAGATGTATGAAATATCTACAAGGAGATGTGCTAGATTAACCAGAGAAGTTCGCTGGATCGGCACAACAGTAAGTAACTTACCCACATTTGATGGTCTGAACCATTTAGAAGCCTTCTTAGCAGACTTTGAAACAATTGTACCAACACAACAGATATTATTGGCAACGAATGAGGCCCTAAAAGCCACACCAGCAAGATGGTGGGGGACACACAAAAGCAATATCAAAAACTGGATACAATGCCATACTTTGATGACAGTGCGGTTCTCAACACAAGCAGAAAGTTGCGAAGTAAGGTACACAAGTCGAAGCTACCCAAAGGACCATGTGCAAAGATACGAAGAGGCCTGGAGAGATATCCCTCGAAAACAGTGGGTGCACAAATTCATTAACACGTTGGATACTACCCCTATCAACTGGTACCTTCAAGCGGAGCTGCGTCTCATCACCACAGATTGGGAAGGTATGACTCGGAATTTTGTAACCACCTTCTTATTTGAAATCCAATATCCTTCAGTAGATCAAGCATTACAGATTGTGAGATAGAAAATATTTGAGGAGGCACCTAGCCTCCCTGTGGAGCAAGAAGAGGACGAATGGACTGCGCCATTCCAGAAACTGGAAAGTTGTTATAACATCAATGTCGATGAAGATGGTGATCCGAGGAAGGTGAACATCACAGAGACAGAAGGCCAAAGGGATGTGGAAGGACCAGGAGTTGAGCTACCATTTCTTGGACAACCAATCAAGATTAAAAAAGTCAATATTGGAACAGAGGAGACATCGAAGCTTGCCAATGTCAGAGATTATTGGGATGATGCTACCATTGACAATATTACATAATTGTTGCATGAGTATCAAGACTTGTTTCCGACCAACTTCACTGATATGAAGGGTATCAAAGGACCTATGGGAGATATGAGGATACCTTTGAAACTAGATGCAAAACCATTCAAACAAATACCTTACAGGTTGAACCTGAAATATAAGGAAAAAGTGAAGATTGAGCTCGACAGAATGCTAGAAGCAAGGATTATAGAACCTGTCGAGGAATCGGAGTGGATTATCCCTATGGTGGTGTAAGACAAGAAAACAGGAAAGATCGGGATCTGCGTAGATCTCAGGAAGTTAAATGATGCATGTTTGCATGATCCATTCCCTACACCATTCACTGACGAAGTATTGGATAATGTGGGAGGCCAGGAGGTATATTCTTTTACATATGGATTTTCAGGATACCATCGGATCCGGATTGTCGAGGATCGCCATAAGACCACGTTTTCCACAGAATGGGGATCCTACCAGTATATAGTGATTTCATTTGGATTGAAGAATTCCCCAACCATCTTTTCAAGGTTGGTGGTCGAAGCATTCAAAGAGTTTTTGCATAAATTTCTCGAGGCATATTTTGATGACTGGACTATTTTTAGTTTGTTGAAAAACCATATTGAATGTCTAAGGCTAATGTTGGACAAATGCAGGCAGTGTCAAATTGCTTTGAATCTGAAGAAGTGCATCTTCTTCTCACCATTTGGAGTATTGTTAGGTCATTTGTATGCAAGCAGGGATTGTTGGTTGACCCATCTAAAATTGCCATTATCGTTGATCTGCCACCTCCTACTTCAGTCAAACAACTGCGCTGAGACATACTAGATATTATAGGAAATTCATCAAAGGATATGCCCAGATTACAGCACCTATGGAGAACCTTTTGAATAAATATTGTCAGTTTATCTGGACAGAAGAATGCCAAAAGAGCTTTGACACATTGAAACAAAAGATGGTTAATGCGTCTATTATGGTCTTCCCATATTGGAGCAAGGAGTTTCATGTGCATGTCGATGCATCTTCTATTGCCTTAGGAGCAGTTTTGGCACAACCGAGAGAAGGGGATCTCAACCACCCATTAGTTTTTGCTAGCAGGAAGTTGTCTACACCTGGAATTAATTACACCACTACGGAGAGAAGGATTAGCCATGGTGTATGCATTGCAGAAATTTCGCCACTACTTGTTGGGAGAACACTTTAAAATGTTTACTGATCACTCTGCGCTGAAGTACCTAGTCAACAAGCCAGTGTTGGGGGGGAGAATATGCATATGGATTCTGTTATTTCAGGAATACGATTTTGAAGTTGTGGTTAAGCCAGAAAGAATGAACAAAAGTCCTGACCACTTGTCAATGTTGGAACATGGAGAAGAGCCGACCAGTTTGGAGGATACACTATCGGATGCATAGCTGCTAGCAATTAGAAATATTGATGACCACTTCACGGACATAGTCCAGTTCTTGTCAACAGGAATGGCACCTAGTGAGTATATAATTTCCCAGAAGAAACAGCTAGTGGTGCGCGCTACAAACTTTTCACTTATAGTTGGACAGCTATACAAGATTGGACCTGATGAGATATTAAGGAGGTGTGTTATGGAGGCAAAACGACCATTGATCCTCACAGAATCTCACGAAGGCATCGCAGGAGAACATTACGCAAGGAAAGTGACTACGCAGATGGTTCTAAGAGCTGGCCTTTGGGGGCCTACCTTACACAGAGATGATAAATATTATGCCAGAGCCTGCGATGTATTCCAAAGAATTGGGAAACCGTCCAGAAGAGACGAAATGCCATTAACACCACAGTTGACCCTACAAGCATTTGAGAAGTGGGCCATTGACTTCGTGGGACCTATAAACCCACCAGGAAAGCGCACAAGAGAAAGGTACATCATCACTGTGACAGAATACTTGACTAGATGGGTTGAAGCCATAGCAGTTAAGGACTGTAGTGCAACTACAGCTACGCGCTTCATATTTGATGACATCATAACTAGGTTTGGATGCCCCAAGATCCTTATGAGTGATCAAGGCACACATTTTATCAATAAGACAGTTGAAGTCTTGAATGAAGAATTTGCAGTCCACCATTAGAAGAGCACACCTTATCATCCACAAACAAATGGAACAGTTGAAGCGTTCAACAAAATCTTGGAGACAACGCTAACAAAGATTTGCAGGGTGAATAAGGATGACTGGGATTTAAGAGTACCTGCAGTACTTTGGGCTTATAGGACCACTTGCAAGAAACTAACGATACAGACCCCTTTTAAGTTGGTCTATGGCCTTGAAGTTGTTGTCCCCATGGAATACTTGGTGCCAAGATTAAGAATTGTTGCAGTTACAGACATGGATGATACTGGTGTTGTTCGCGAAAGACTTGCACAATTGGTTGAAATAGAAGAAGACAGATTTATTGCAGGGTTCCATCGACATATTCAGAAGGAAAGAGAAAAGGCCTATCATGACCGGCACATCAAGAAGAAGTCATTCAAGCAAGGTGATCTCATACTGGTGTATGACAGTAAGTTCCTGAAACATTCTGGGAAGTTCAGAACGTATTGGCTCGGGCCATATAAGATCGCCTATGTTACAGAAGGAGGAGTTGCACAGCTGAAAACATTGAACGGAGAATGGAAGGAAGGTTTGGTGAATGGGAGTTGGCTGAAGTTGTACTATGACAACCAACTGCCTCGTAGCTCTCAGTAACAGCACGAAGAAAAGGGTATAGGTACCAGGTGCAGTTGAAACTGGGTACCAGACATAGAAAATACAATTTGCACAAGGATGGAGAGGAGGCATAAAGCAAAAAGAAAAGGATTCACTACGCAGTCCAAAGCCGAAGTAAAACAGAAGGATTAGATCTCAAGTTCCTCGAGACGAGTCACAGGTGAGTGTTGGGGGCATGTTGGCCCTTGGTTATAGAAGCAAGCGAAGATCAAGGAAGAAAAGGGTGAAATGCGAACTTCGCAAAAGACACAGTGACTGTTATTGGGTCAAAGTGAACAAAAGAGAAGAAAAGGCGGAGCGAATCAAGGAAAAGCAAGTCATGGAATGAGGAGATTGAAGACAACAGATCAGCAAGGAAGAGGGATCGTGGACAACTCGGCAAGAAGAAAAATCCACCGTTGGATGCTTTGGAGCACCACGCGAGAAGGAAGGAAAGACAGGCTGATGAAGCCTGGAAAACGCAAGTCAAGTTGACCTAAGGTTTTAGACACCTAGGGTTATGGTATCTAGGGTTTTGACACCTAGGTTTCAGCCTAAGGATGTCGGTGAGCTTTTGTAATGTATAAATAAAGGTCTAAAGGACCTGGATCGTGTTGGTACGATATTGTTGTCGATCTAGTTGTATTGTTGTTATGTGTGATTATTGTACTATGAGAGAGAAGTGCTAAGTGTGAGAGCCTTCTGGTATTGTAAGATCTTCAGCCGGGTGCGAAGGTCAAGTCCTAAAAGCTGGGTGCGCAGGAAAGAGAGAAGAAGAAAGAAGATTTGTTAAATGAGAGCGCAGACAAGAACTTTATGCTTTATCTTAATATATCATAAGCACATTTCTGTGGACGTAGCCCTAGAGAGAGGGTGAACCATGTATATCTTTTGTCGTATGTGTGATTGATGCTTTGGTCTTCGTCATTGTTATACTGTTATTGAATTGTTGTGCTAAATCAGATATATGGTTGTGAGGAGTAGATCTAAGAACATACTTGATATATGATGGTTGTGTTGTTGTTTTGTTAGATCCACTTGATATTCTCTTTGGTTGTATACATCTCTGTCCTACAACCCCCCCATAGCTACTTCGAGTGAGACTGCATATGCTTCGTAGGTGTTGCCGAAAGGGACAGTATTGAGGGCTTGTTGGTGCGTTCTTGGAGCCGAACTCTGGGTCTACCCCTGTGCCAACAAGTAGTTTCCATGGCTTTGGTAATTTATAGAAAGTTTATTACAAGTTTTAGTGGGATTTACTCCCTCGTGATAGAGTGTATGAAAGAAACCTAGTAACCTAGTAATTGTGTTGCATCGGGCGTGCAGGGAGGTCACGGGGGGGAGGGGGGGGGCTATCCCCACCTTGTCTGGGGGGTTGTAGGGGGGTAGAGCCTCCGGATAAACAAGTTGTTGGTTTTCTCGGTTTGAGTTTCCAAGGTAAAATCTGTGTGTGTGTGTGTGTGTTCTTTGTTTTTATCAAGAATCCATTTGTAGTAATTAATAGTACAAGGTTAAAATCTATAGTTAGATGAGTTTAAAAATGAACAAATGGAGACATGAAAAATGAAGCTTAGCAACTTCAATGGAAGAAAGTAACGGTTTTTCAAAATGAAAATAAATAATATAGGAAATAACACCATAAAAATTTCAATGAGCATGATTTCAACACATTACAACACCATGCTCCATCACACTCCCCACAACGACCTGCACTAAAAAGATGGGCATGTATGAAAGAAACCTCAATTAATTGAGTGGTTTACCTCCACAAATGATGGCACGTCCTTTAAAGAATCTACAAAAGGAAATTGGGGCTAATTCCAATAATAAAATAATGGTGCAGATGAAGTTTGGAATGAAGCTCAATGTTCAATTCAATTCTATAAATTGGGTATGGACAAGAATAAACACAAGACGTGAAAAGGAATGTACATTAGTAATTTGAATTATTAAAATTTACATAATGTTTTTCTTTAATCTATAAAGTAAATCTTCATTGTCTGTAGATTGTGGGTATATGCAATCT
>ML779176.1:12622-24531 GCA_009831015.1 Picea engelmannii | reverse complement strand
TATTTCTCAGTGATCTTGGATTATGCTATTGTTATCTAATGAAATGCAAACATCTATAATAATGGCTTAAACATTAACAAATGGGGCAGCAGGATGATAATCGAGCAGTTCAATGGCGTTGTGACACCCATCTTTTGAATCGGGTAGATAGTTTCCATCGGGATCATGCCAAGTTGTGGAGGGGTACATTATAATTTGTGGGCTATGGGATTCAATCAACGTGGCTCCAAAACGACTAAATTGTTCTATCAATGTTGTCATAAGACTTCTCAGTTTTTGTCATAATACTTCTTAGATTTCTTGAATCGAACTCCAGTAAACCACGATGAAATTAATAGTTGATAGTCTAATGCATATCACGCGAAATTGGTATTAATCATGGCGATCCAAAACTGGCTAGAATTGGAAAGAAAACTTCCAATTGGGGATGCAATTGTGAGGATCCAGGATTAACTTGGAATTCAGGGAAAATAAATTATCCCAATTGGCTATGTGTTGTTTTGTGTAGAAATGAAGTGGGAGGGTTTTGCATATGAAGCAGGAGCAGTTGTCGATCACAGTTGTATTGATTTGAGCAGGAAGATGGCAGCCCAGTGTTTCATCCCTGTAGAGTTGATTGCCCTCGTGGGTCTCCTAGATGCCCTTTTGCCCTGCGCTCTTGTTTGGGTTTTTGGGTTCAATAGCAACACTGAATCTATGGATTCTCTGTTTCAGACCCATGATCAAAGCATGCTTAGAATTCTTGTCATAAGTGCAGGGCTTAAGGTGATGGCAGGGTACATGTACTAGAGGGAATTGCAGGTCTCTCCCATATCTATGACAGAAGAAGTGCTAAGAAGACAAGTAAAATTGACTATTATGAATACCTCCCTAGTTAAGAGGGAGTATTGATTTTTTTTGTAGCTATGGTTGGTCTTCATAATGTATATAATCGAAAAAGAAATTTGTGAAAATAAGGCTCATGGAAAGAGGGTTCTCCCATAAAGAGGGAGCAGCCAGTGAAGCAAATTGGACAAACAGGTTTTGCTTCAGTGTAATAGGGAGCCATTTGGCTCATGAAAAAAAGCAGACATGGAGGGCAAGACCTTCCAACATGATGTCAAGGAAAGACATTGCTAGACATGATGCTCAGAGACAAAAAGTCTCTAGGAGAAGTTTTCCTCCGGGACAGGATCATACCAGATAGAAAAAACAGTTCCAATGATCATGGATACAGCCAGTCATACCCACTATAGCACATCTATGGTGATAAATCCAATGGAGGTGGCAAAAACAGTATGAGTCCCAAAGGGAGCAGTTGCAGGAGCCCAAAATGAGCAGTTGCAGAGCTCCAGAGGGAGCAGTTGCAGAGAGAGTGGAGGAGCTACTATGAGTACATGCAGATCCACTTCCATAGGAACTAGTACCAGATTGGTTATTCTTGGGATGATCCATTGTTCTTATCAGGAGATTGAGTATTCTCCAAGGGATTGGAGGTGTGGCAGAGGCCAAGCAAGAAATTCCTCTGACGGATGAAGCACATGATTGTGATCTTGCAGAGATATGGAATAATGGGCTGCAGGTCCATGGCCACACCCATGATATCAAATTTGAAGAAGTTGAATGAGGCAACTTCAGACTCAAATTTGGTGGACCCTACGATGTACAGACAACTAGTTGGATCCCTGATGTACCTGGTGAACACCAGTAAACATATATTTTTTATGAGCGCCTGGAGTCAGTTCGTGAGTGAAGGAAATTGCACTGGGTTGTTGCAAAACATGTGTTGAGGTACCTACGTGGTACAATTGGATATGGACTCAGATACTTCTCAAGTGGAGAAGTAATGTTGCAGGGATATACAAACTCTGATTGGGCATGGAGTACAGATGACAGAACGAGTACCTTTGGTACCTGTTTCAGTTTGGGCTCATCCATGATATCTTGGATTAGCAGGAAACAGAAGTATGTGGCACTCAGCACTGTAGAGGCATAGTACATTGCAACATGTGATGCTTGTACGGAAGCAGTATGGCATCGTAAATTGATTTCTGAACTATTTGATCAGGTGTTGGATTCGATCGTGATATTTTGTGATAATCAAAGTTGTGTGAAGCTTTCAGAGTGTTAGAGACCTAACCCCTCACGTAGGTAGTATAATATATTTCCATGTAATAAAGGTCAATATTAATAAGGCCTAGCAATAAGAAATAATAAGTCCAATGTAAGAAGACCTAATAGAAGCTTTCACTTCTAGAAGGATCTTCCTCTAGATGGATCTTTTGATAGACATATTTAGTATAAATAGGAGTCGAGGGTATGAGAACTTTTGTCTTGGATATTATTGCAATAGAGCTCTGCTCTGCTGGAGGTTGCCCCCTCGAAGAGGCAAGTGAACATTGCTCTCAGTAATCAAAGTGCTCTTTCTGGTGTTATTCTGGTATCATTTTGGTATTATTGTGGTGTTGTTCTGATTATATTGTTGTTCATCTGCCATTTATAGCTATTTATGTCTGTTATGCATACTTTTTTATATCTGGAATATTACAAATGGTATCAAAGCACCTTCATCCGCAGAAAATTGTGGGTTAATTTTTTTTAGGGTAGACATATTATGGCGCCTTTAAGCTAAAGAGATATGTCGTTACGCGCATAAACCTGTGGTTGGGGATTCATACATGCAGGAAATACAAGTGGTACTTAAGCACACATCTATTGGAAACCCTTGTAACCCATGTTGGTACCCCTTAGAGTGGTAGCACATCAGACAGCACCTGTATACGAATCGACCTAGATTTCCTGAAGCCCTCCATAGATAAACCAATCGAACGCCTGACTGTTATAGTGTCATCGAGAACAACACTTGGGAAGATACTCTCTAGTACCTGGGTAGTTGGGTAGTACGGCTAAAGGCACGGTCTAGCCTCCTTACTTGGTGCCCTGAGATATTGGGTCGAGTACTACTGTTGGACCTCGCACGTATATCAGAGAGCTATAGCATAGGGAAAACCCTTGTCTATAGAACCCTTGAATACCTAACCTTTGGGAACGGAAATAAAAACAAAACAGACAAGATCTATTGCCGCGCAACTGTGTCTCATGCATTCGAGTTGCCAAACTACTACACATTTTTTCCTATTAAGCATATGGGCATTTCATCACTGCAGTATTCTTCAGATTGGAGTATAACTCCGCAGGTGTAAAAAAATAATAATAATAAAAATAAAAATAAAAAGTATGGATCTTGTTGGCACCATTATTTGAGACGTATTCCATTGGATTTCTATCTTCGCCCTTATCGCATTCATACCTATCATTTTTCAGCAAAAAAAAAATTCTCATGGACCCGACCCCCTTCCAACACCCTTATTTGGGCTTTACCCCATTGGATTCAACTCGTTGCCCTGATTGTTGTGATACACTTCACCCATAACCCATTTTCTGTGTGGTCCCACCCGTCCATTTTCGTGTTCCCTCGTCATCATGGCCCATACCCATAGACAAGACTTGGAAGCTCGTTTCAATACCTTGCACTCTAATTTCACAAAGGCCCAACAAGAAGTGAGACAGCTCAGTGCCAATATTGTCACCATCAATAAAAACATGCATTCCTCCATCGTCGCCTCCATCGAGGAACTCAAACAAGACTGCAAACAAGACATTACTACCCAGCTTGAATCTGTCACTACGATGATCTGCACCA
The DNA here is from genome assembly GCA_009831015.1 of Picea engelmannii. Taxonomy (NCBI): domain Eukaryota; kingdom Viridiplantae; phylum Streptophyta; class Pinopsida; order Pinales; family Pinaceae; genus Picea; species Picea engelmannii. The sequence goes on along the minus strand of ML779176.1, from coordinate 20,849 downwards.
AGTTGCATATCCCTGCAAATCCTCCCTTATCTGACCCACCTTGGCATATCGAAGGTGAAACTTCCTCTCATTCCTAGAATTTTCAACCCCATCACTTTCAGCGTGACCTACACCTTCCGCGTGTGGATGTGACCAAATTTGATGCCTCAGATCCCACTGGCTGGGTAACTCAAATGGAACATTATTTCTCTTTGAATGGCATTACGGATGAGTTGGCCAAACTCCGGTATGGTGTTCTCCATTTAGATCAAGAACGTTGGCAATGGTGGCAATGGAGAAAAAATGCTCGCCAAGGGTATGTTGCTTGGACACACTTTGTCACAGAGCTTTATGAATGCTTTGACACCGACACCAACCATTTAGGTCATTTGACAAATTTGAAACAATCTGGCACAGTGGAATACTTTATAGCTTCTTTTGAGTGACTGGATTTTCGTACAGAGGGCATGTCTGATGTTTTTTTCCGAGAATGTTTTATCAGTGGCCTCAAAGATGAGATTTGTGCCCATGTTCTCATGGCTCGGCCTCAGAGTTGGGTGGAGGCTACTAAAAGAGCTAAGGAAGCACAATAGGTTGTCTCTTCTCAAAACCGAAAACCCTCATTTATTCCTCGCACTAAACCAGTAACTCCCACTCATCCTTCTACTCCACTAAATATCCAAAAATTGACCAGGGCCGAAATGGCTAAACGCCAACTCAAAGGCCTTTGTTATAATTGTGATGACAAATATTTTCCGAGACATAAGAGTAAGGAACAAAAGCTTTTTATGGCCATCTCGAAGAATGTTTCGAAAGAGGATGTTGAGGCACCCCTTGTGTCTGTGTCACCTGAACCCACTAACATAACCCCTCCCTCAAACCCTCCCGAAGTAGAACCGGACATTTCCCTAAATGTTCTCATTGGCTTCTCTGCTCCCCAAACCCTCAAGCTAATTGGTTACATCAAGCATAGGAAGGTCATCATTCTTTTTTATAGTGGAAGCACCCATAATTTTATTCATCAACGCATTGCCCAAGAAACTAATTGTTATATCCGTGCAATCAATAATTTCCAAATCATGATTGTCAATGGAGGGTCCATGAAATGTGGAGGGCATTGTGAAAATGTGTGTCTCCAAATTGATTAGTACCACCTGAAATATCATATGTTTTCTATCGACATGGGCGGTTGTGACAAGTTGTTGGGTGCAAAATGGCTAAGGACTTTGGGTCCCATTCTCATGGATTTTAAGGAATTAACCATGCAATTCGACCAGGAGGGCCAACAATATAAGCTCCAAGGCATCATCATCTGTTCTCCGGAGATCATTAGTTCCCATCGCATGGAAAAGCGGCTCAAAAAAGGTCATTATGGCATTATTGCCCAACTCCATGCCATACAAGCAACTGAGAGACCCTTTGTGTCGCAGAACCTACAATCCATCCTCTCTAAACATCAAGTGGTTTTTCCCACTCCCCGGGGACACCCTCCTACCCATAGTGTTCATGATCATTCCATTCCCCTTGTCCTAGGAAGCCTTCCTCCCAATATCTGTCCCTATCATCACCCATTTTCCCAAAAAAATGAAATTGAGAAAATGGTTCAAGAACTGCTCAATGAATGTGTTATCCACCATAGTACGAGCCCCTACTCTTCTCCTGTGGTCATGGTCCTTAAGAAATAAGGTTCTTTGCGCATGTGTCCTAACTTCCGCGCCCTCAACAAACTCACCATTAAAGACAAATTTCTCATTCCTGTCATTGATGACCTCTTGGATGAATTGAGTGGCACCCAGTTCTTTACTAAACTTGATCTTCGTTCTGGCTACCACCAGATCCATATGAAAGAGGCAGACATTCCTAAGACTGCCTTTAGAACTCATGAGGGCCACTATGAGTTTTTGGTCATGCCCATTGGCTTATGTAATGCTCCCTCCACTTTCCAAAGCCTCGTGAATCATGTCTTCCATCCTTTTCTCCGTCATTTTGTCTTAGTTTTCTTTGATGATATCCTCATCTATAGTAAAACCTAGACATCCCATCTTGCTCATGTGGATTGAGTTCTCCATCTACTCTCTCAGCACCAACTTTTCCTCAAAAAATCTAAATGTGCTTTTAGCACCTCGGAAGTCGAGTACTTGGGTCATCATGTTGAAAAGGTCGGCGTCAGGGTGGATCCTAAAAAGATTGAAGCTATGCAAGATTGGACTCACCCAAAGACTCTCAAAGGCTTGCGTGGATTTATGGGCTTAACATGATATTATCGCAAGTTTGTTAAGAATTATGGAAAGATTGCATCACCTCTCACTGCACTCCTTAAAAAGAACTCTTTCACTTGGACTCCAGCAGTTTCTCAGGCTTTTCAAACCTTGAAAATGGTCATGTGCACCATTCCAGTCCTGGCCATTCCAGATTTCACAAAGACCTTTTCCCTGGAATGTGATGCTTCGGGGAAAGGAATTGGCGTTGTCCTTATGTAAGAGGGTCGGCCTTTGGCCTTTACCAGCAAACAACTGTCTGAGAGAAATTTGGACAAATCAATCTATGAAAAGGAAATGCCATTTATTTTGCATGTCGTGGATCTTTGGCGCCCTTATGTATTGGGGCAACGCTTCCAAATTAAGACAGATCATCAAAGCCTCAAGTATTTTCTGGAACAACGCATTTCCTCCCTAGAGCAACAAAAATGGGTGACTAAGCTCTTTGGATATGATTATGAGATCATTTACAAGAAAGGAAAATATAATGTGGTTGTTGAAGCACTTTCTAGAAAATATGAAGATGAAGGGTCCCTTTTTTTTCTCATTCATTATACCAGATTGGCTCCAAGTTGTTCGTCAGGAATGGCTACACGATCCCAAAAGTTCGCATATGATACAACAATTGCAGTCCAATTCTCCAGTTTCCCCAAGGTACTCTTGGCTCAATGATGAGCTTCGATACAAAAGGTCGTTTGTATTTAAGTAAACAGTCAAAACTTAAATCCACAGTACTTTCTGAGCTTCATGCTACACCCACAGCTGGGCACTCCGGGTTTACCAAAACCTATGATCGGATCAAACGTTCTTTTTTCTGGGATGGTATGAAAAAGGACGTTCGTAATTTTGTGGTTGAATGTGATGTGTGTCAACGCAACAAGGGTGAAACAGTCAAATCTCCTCGCACACTACAACCGCTTTCGATTCCACTTGCTATTTGGCAAGATATCTCTATGGATTTTATTGTAGGCTTACCTAAATCGGGCAATAAATCAGCCATCATGGTGGTAGTTGATCGTCTTTACAAGTATGCTCATTTTTGTTCTCTTCAACACCCATTTACAGCATCCATTGTGGCTCAACTTTTCATGGATCGAGTCTTCAAGCTTCATGGCATGTCGCATTCTATTGTTTCTGATCGCGACCCAACTTTCACTAGCAATTTTTGGCAAGAACTGTTCAAGCTACAAGGCACCCAATTGCATCTCAGCACAGCTTATCATTCCCAGACTGATGGTCAAACTGAAGTTGTCAACAAGTGTTTGGAAACATATTTGAGGTGTTTTGCATTGGAAAGGCAAAATTAGTGGGTTCAATGGTTACCACTAGTTGAATGCTGGTACAACACTTTGTACCATACAGCTACCTGCATGACTCATTTTGAAGCAGTATATGGACAAAAGCCACATTTAGTTCTCTCATATTTACAAATGTCTCAAAGGTCCAGGCAATTGACCAAACGCTTACAGTTCAAGAGGCTATTTTTCGTAGGCTCAAAGAGAATTTGGTCATGGCCCAGAATCGCATGAAGCAACAAGCAGATCAAGGTCGCTCTGAACGTCAATTTGCAGAAGGGGATCAGGCGTTTCTTCGACTGCAACCTTACAAGAAAAATTCCCTCAAGGCTAACCATTGTCAGAAACTGGCGCACAAATGTTATGGTCCTTATACCGTTCTCAAGCGTGTGGGACAGGTGACCTATCAGTTAGCTTTGCCCAGTCATTCTAAGCTCCATCCTGTTTTTCATGTTTCTTGCTTAAAGAAGGTGATTGGAACTAAGTGCCAAACTCAAATCAACCTTCCCAAGTTGGACAAAGAAGGCTCCATTTGGCTACAACCACAAGCAGTTTTGGACAAGCTTGAGCGTCCTCTGCGTCAGCAAACCATCGTGGAAGTGTTAGTTCAATGGAAAGATACAACTCCAACATATGCCACTTGGGAACCAGCTACCATTCTACAATAATTTCCACATCTCAAGCCTTGAGGACAAGGTTGTTTTTAAGGGGGAGGACATGTTAGGGACCTAACCCCTCACATAGGTAGGATAATATATTTCCATGTAATAAAGGTCGATATTAATAAGGCCTAGCAATAAAGAAGAATTAGTCCAATGCAAGAAGACCTAATAGAAGCTTCCGCTTCTAGATGGTTCTTTTGATAGACATATTTAGTATAAATAGGAGTCGGGGGTATGAGAACTTTTGTCTTGGATATTATTGTAATAGAGCTCTACTCTACTGGAGGTTGTCCCCTCAAAGAGGCAAGTGAACATTGCTCTCAGTAATCAAAGTGTTATTTCTGGTGTTATTCTGGTATCATTTTGGTATTATTGTGGTGTTGTTCTGGTTATATTGTTGTTCATCTGTCGTTTCTAGCTATTTATTTATGTTCTGCATACTTTTTTATATCTGAAATATTACACAGAGAACCTGATGTTCCATGATAAGTCAAAGCACATTAAAATCAAGTATTATTACATTCGTGATCGAGTCTAGAAGGGAGAAGTAAAACTCCAATATATCTCCACAGATGAGCAAATAGCAGATATTTTGACGAAGCACTTGTCTAAAGGGAAGTTTGTGTACTTCAATGACAAATTGGGACTTGTGGAGATTGCTCCCTTGGTTGAGAGGGAGTGTTGATCTGTATCATGCTAGTACAACTTAGATATGATGCTTCAACATCATGCTAGTACAGCTTAGATATGATACAAATGTCTTGAGTTGCATCATGCTAGTACAACTTAGATATGATGCAGTAACATCATGCTAGTACAGCTTAGAGATGATGCAGATGCATCATGCCAGTACATCTTAGAGATGGTGCATTGACACCATGCTAGTACGGCTTAAAGATTATGCAGAGGCATTGATCTACATCATGTCAGTACAACTTAGATATGATGCATTTGCATCATGCTAGTACAGCTTAGAGATGATGTAGATGATACTCCACATCATGCTAATACAGCTTAGATATGATGCATTAGCATCATACTAGTACATATTATAGATGATGCATATGCCTGAGTTGCATAATGCAAGTACAACTTAGATATGATGCAGTAGCATCATGCTAGTACAGCTTAGAGATGATGCAGATGACTCACATCTTGCCTAGATTACTCAGATAGAATGTGGCTCAGATAGTCACGTGACACTTCATTGAGTGCGTGACAACTACGAGACACATGTGTAATCATGAGACTATGGCGGACACTGTGTCTCTGGACAGTAGTTGTATGCTACTACAATGGTTGTGTACCACTGGCAGATATTGTGTGTCTCTGGACAACAGTTATACGCTACAATGGTTGTGTACCACTAGCGGAGACTGTGTCTCTGGACAATAGTTGTGTGTTATTAAGGTGGTTGCGTACCACTGGCAAAGATTGCGTGTCTCTGGACGATAGTTGTGTGCTACTACGGTGGTTGTGTACCACTGGTTGAGACTATGTGTCTGTGGATAGTAGTTGTGTGCTACTATAGTGGTTGTTTACCACTGGCAGTGACTATGTGTCCCTGGACAGTAGTTGTGTGCTACTAGCAGTGGTTGTGTACCACTGGACAATAGTTGCGTACTACTATGGATCAGCACAGTCGTGTTCTATTGGATGGCATTGTAGTAGATGTGAGTTACTAGATGATTTTCATGGAGATTACCAAATCACTTGGAGCAGATATGTGTTGCTTGATCGCAAAAACTGTGACGGATGATTCAAGCTACCGATGACACGGTAGTAGTTGTGTGCTACTAGTTGATTGCAAAGCAGTCAGTGGACTACTAGATGAAGATAGCATGAAAAGATACCTCCCTAGCTAAGAGGGAGTGTTGATGTTTGATGTAGCATCATGAGACATTCTACCTAGAGGGTCCTATATGGACTAGGAGGGAATGTGGAATTCATCCTGACGTGCCTCAGATGGTCAGATGAAGCAACCAAGACATTGGTTTCATGAGGAAGCCTCTATATGTCAAATATGGTTCAAGATGACTTAGCTTGATCAGCCCCAAGGGACTGGCCACCCCTTGTAGGATGAGCTAGCTCAAGTCTTGTGGATACCAACTACATGATGTGTATAAACACATGTGAATGGCCCTAGTAACCATCGGGTGGACCTTCTCCTAGATTGGGCTGCAGACCAATGGAGATAGGATACATTTATCACAAGGGTGTACTTGTGATAAATGGGCCCAGGCGTAGTCCTTCCTTGATCATGACAAGGAATAATATGGACTCGAAGTGCTCGAAGATGCAGACCCAGAGTGAGTCTGATCTCAGAGAGAGTCAATTGGCTCAGAAGGAGAGTCGTAGAGGGAGTTTCCTCTCGATTCAGGTGGGAGAGAGACATCTCCCAACACTGACAAACGTGTCATGAGTCTAGAGTGAAGTTTGTATACTTCAGAGACAAGCTTTGGGATGATGAAGAATGTCTCCCTCGTTGAGAGGGAATGTTGATGTTTGGACAACATCGAGAAGACATTCTCCCAGATCATATGGCAGGTTGTTCCTAATGTTGCAGATGTTATGAATACCTCCCTAGTTAAGAGGGAGTGTTGAAATTGTAACTATGGTCGACATTTATAATGTGAAAAGTAAAAAGTGAAAAGTAGTTTAATATATATATATATATAGTTATTTATTATTCATGGGACACATCCTTTCATGGACATATGTTCTATATATATGAAACACTTATCATTGTAATAACATCATTAAAACATACAATATCATCTCATATAGAAAAATCAACACATTTTACATTATGATTAATATTATTCTCTTTAGGTCATAGAAAGTTTAGGTTGGCTTATGACCCCAACCCTAACTAGGAGAAAAACATTGTGCTAATAAGCCACATCCCCTATAAATTCCAACAATGACCACATGCAATTCCTACTCCAATAAGTACATTTATAAGCATCCTACGAGAAAATGAAAAATGAGTGTTTACAAGGGGGCCTCAAGGAAGTTGTTGGTTGTCAAATTCACACTCTAATAATTCATTGTTGATGGAAACCTTGTTGATATTATGGTAGCTGCGAGAGGTATTTACCTCCACGTGTAAACCTGACGAGAATAGAATACTCCAGGAAGCAAGAAGAAACCCTAATGAGTTGGCTAATAACCCTAGAAGACTTGTTGGCTCAAGAAGATAATTTGTATTAGGTTATTAGCCTCCAAGAGAAGAAGTCGGCCAGAAGAAATAATATATACTGAACAGACAGATACCCAGAATGAGAAGTCGGTCCAGGCAGTTAGCCAGAATTACTATAAATACAAGAGGCCAGTCTTCATTCTGGTAGGCAGTCTCAAAATTGCAGAGCAGCATTTGTGTGCACTGCAGTGCCCAGTCTTGTCCACGGGTTTTGAGGAGAGCTACCATTGCAGTTGTTGCAGCTAGCAGATCACGTTTGGCTTGGACTATCTCTTGGTTAGGGTTTGGACTATCTGAACAACTCTTGTTGGTGGGCTATCCTTGGGGAAAGGTGCACTACCCTTTGTTTGGTTATCTAGCCTAGGGTTTGCTTCTGGAGTGATTCTCTGTCAAGGTTAAGGTGCTCGGGGGGTGGCTTTGGCCTATGGTTGGGTGACAATAGTGATATTGTCAATGGTAAAACGAACACATCCATTATATTCTAACATGTTATGGGCCCACACCTTCTTCATTCAGTCTAACCGTTGGAAAGAAACATAGCCGTAAGGATATTAAGCTCGTTGAAGAACTGTCGTTAGGGTTTCTAGCAGGAGCAGTCACCATAGCACTGTCGCTAGGGTTACTAGCAGGTGCAGTTGCAGAAACCCTAATCCACTTGTTGAGGCACCTTAAGTGAAGGGATTGACCTAATTTCTGTTAATGTTTATGCCATTATTATAGTTCTTTGCATTTCATTAGATAAGAGCATAATAAGAACAAGATCACTGAGAAATACACATTCACAAGAGACACAGCATTTATCCTGGGAAACCCTCTAGGGGAAGAAAACCC
>ML779175.1:898997-936187 GCA_009831015.1 Picea engelmannii | reverse complement strand
CGGAATTGAAGGGAGGATAAATTCTTTTCATGATGCTTTATAATGTATGTTATTTACAGGTCATCTCACCATTTTTTCTATAACTTTTTTTCTATAATGATTCAGACCATGGGATTGATATTCCATTGAGGAAACATATCCAAGTATCGTTGGTAAAAAATTCAGCTTGTGGGTCATTGTATTTTGGGAGTTACACTCTGTGGAAAATAGGGTTTGTGGCTAGTCCTGAAATTAGTCAAACACATGTGTTTTAGGTAAAAACGTTATAACTTCTTCATAACATATCCAAATTTAGTGATACCAAATGTGTTGGTTAGGGTACAATTTTTAGTATGTTGTGTAATAGTTTCATATCAATTAAATGAATATGTTGTGTGGAGCATGCTCTACAAGGTCTCTCTCTAGAATAAGCCATAATTTAGCAAGGTATGCAATTTTTGCTATAACTCCTTTTATGAGAGGTTCCAAGTAGTGTCACCTGGAGGAATTGTATAAAACACAATGAATAAAATTGTGTATCAGTTTAAGATCTTTATTCATTACAGGTACAAAGTTATGATTATTTCAAGTTGGGGTTGTTGACTAATCCAAAACTAGTCATGGTTGAGACAAGTAGTTGATGAGTTGGCACATACATTAGGTGTATAGTTGATGATGTTGGTACATATTGATGAGTCATTGTTGATGATTAGTTTACACATTATTGGTATATACTTGGTACATGGTTGGATGCACTTGTTTATGGTACAAGTTGATTACAGGTTGTTTGGCACAGGTTGGTGCATGGTTGATGCACTTGTTTATGTTGACAGATTGATATTTGTTGAGTATTGTTGCCTCATCTCAGTTGGTTCTGAGAATGTAATATGAGTCTTGCATATAGAGATGGTTCTCTTGTAGAGTTGTACTATGTTCAGTTGTTGCTGAAAAACCCCCGTATTGAAGACCATAATAAAAAGAAAAAATGTACATACATCTTGTGTTCTTTGTGTTCCTTGTGGAGATGATTTGTTGATGATATGTATTCAGATATAACTGATTATAAATGACAACAATGAGTAATGAGAAAATGTTGAATGTTAACTAAGGAGTTTTTGTGTAAGAGGGAAGTTTTGGGAAAAAGATCCCCACACTCATTCACCCCCCCCTCTAAGTGTGGTAGTGTGTCCAACAGACTTCGCTAACTAATTTTCAATGGAATTACTTCTAATAATCATTGTAAAAATCTATCATTTTATTTTTGTGGACTATCTAGCATACATTATCAAATTGTTCACGGATAGAGTTTTCTGAATTATCTTAATATTCTTCATCATCTTTAGCCACCATGACTCGTTTCTTTCCCCTATATATATACATACACTTGAATGATAATTTTACTTCACATCATAATAAGGAGTCTAAGGCACATTTTTGCTTGGAATTCTTACACTTCTTATGCCATCCCACACTCTTAAGGAGTAGATGAGCCTCCCTTAATAACGCCTAAAAAAAGAAGCAGGGGGAAATAATAATTAAATCTAAAAAGTAAATGACGCAGATGAAGAGAGCTAGCCTCCCCTTCTCAGCTCCACCCGCAACACAGGATCGATCAATTTCTCCCTTCTACTGAGCTAAAGCGACTCCTTGGATTCCCTTGGGAATCTTCTGCTAAAACCCGATCCACAGGTCCTTCATTCACCTACACGGTCTTCTGCACCTAACCGCGGTTGTCCCCGAATCAGTTTCGGGGTTTGGGGTTTTGTCCTTCTTGATGTCGAGAGTCACTGTCCTCTCGAATCCCCGATCACCGATGAGCCAATTCACCGATGCACGCCCATATGCGTTAACACTCCTGGATATGCTCCTGGTCCACGTGACCTTCCCCTATATGACCGCATCCATATAGCTTCCCATCGGGGTTCCTCCTATTGGAGTTTCGGACTTTCAAATGTCGAAACTCACAAGTCTTCCAGACTCGCGATCTTCTGAATCCCGATGCGCCTTCCCCTAGCTGGCCTCCGGGCTAGATCCTCGGCCCACGTGAACAATGTCCCCGTGACCACAACCTTACCACTCGTCGGGGTTTCGGACTTCCAAATGTCCAAATACATATACCCACGACATCCCCGATCCTTCAAATCCCGATAGGCTGACAGCTGGCCCCACACGACGAAGTTTTCTGCCTTCTCTGCTCTGCTGACAGCTGGCCCCCACTATGGCTCCTTCCTCCTTTCGGGGTTTCAGGGTTCGCGATTCCGCAATGCATAAACACCTTGTGCACGGGATCTCCGATATCCCGATCCCCAATATGGGATGCCACCTGTCCTCCTCGCCGACTCCTTTATGGCCCCACGCTACTCTCTGCCTATTTTCGAGAAATTGCGTTTCGCGATTTCGCGATGTCTGATGTAATTGTTCACGAGACTCATGAAACTCCAAATCCTGATTCACCGATGAAGCCCTCCTGTCGAGCTTCCCCCGGTGGCGCTCGATTTCTACCACGCGTCCTTCTCAAATGGACGGTCCAGATCCTCGTCGGGATTTCAAGACTTGTGATGTCCCGATTTGCACGACCTCAAGAATCTCGATTTCCTGAGTGCCGATATCCCGATGGCTCCACCTCTTATCGGGATTTCTCCTCCTGTTCACGAGGACTTAACTCCCTCACAACTTCTACAAATCCGACGGCTGTCAGTGATCCTGAAATAGATCTAACGACTCAGATCCATTCTCCTTCTCTGCGCTCCTCCGGCTGCTCCCTGGACGCGAACACCAATGATCCATATCTAATTCCCAGCTGATCTGACGGCTTCTGTTGCTCCCTCTTGAGCTTATGCACTTTCTTCTTGCACTTGGAAGAATTCCAAGTCTTCCAAAGGCCTCAACCTTTGTCTGCCCCCTCCTCTTGCAAACTCCGGTCTCTGAGCTTTGCCACGCGTATGAGAACGCTGTCCCTCCTGAGCTTTGGGAACTTTGAACCCTCCAAGGAGTTCCTCAGCCTCTGCACTCCTTGCAGTCATGACTCTGTGCGTAAAAGCACTCGTCCTCTTGAGCTTGTTCCTTCTTCCGAATCCTTGAAGGATTCTTGGACTTCTGCGCCTTTGCAGAGTCTTCTCATGCACACACTGGTGCCGCCCCTTATGAACTTCTACAAACGCTTAGACCCCTAAGGGATTTTGTCTTTCCTCCTTCGCCCACAGATGGAGAATAAAGTGCCTTTCGGCCTATTCTTCACTCCAACAACCCCTTGCTGAGTTTTTCTGGGTGTTCAACAACCCTGAGAAGGTTCCCTCAGTGGAGCCTTCCTCACTTCTAGAACTCAAAGAGTTCTTTTCTTCTTGTGCCTACCTGCACACAGTCTCAATGCCGACCTGGCAGAGTTTCCCTTTCACAGAATGTTCAACAGTTTTGTCTTCTTCTCTTGTGCACCTATGTACTCGCTCGATGCCCACCTGGCAGAGCTCTCAGAATCCTTAGTGGTTCTGCTTCTTCCGTCTGAACTCACAGCCGAGTTCTCCTTTCGTGCACTCCTTGCACTTGCTCAATGCCCACCTGACAGAGCTTCATAGAACTCCTAAGAGATTCTGTTTTCTTCAAACTCTCAACAAAGTTCTTCCTCAAATGCACCTTGTGCCTATGCTCAATGCCCACTTGGCAGAGCTTCACAAAATCCTAAATAATTCTGTCTACAACTGTGTTCTCATACACAACCTTTCCTCCTGAGGTGTTCAACAACCTCAAAGGTATTTTTCTTATGAGTTGTTGAGTCCAGCTCCTGTGCCACAACACATCTCTGTCTGACCCCACAGAGTTCAGAAGTGCATCAATGCACTGATAATCAGAGTCCACAACACTCTGTCATGCCCTCCTGGCATGAAACCTCAAAGACCCTCAACTGAAATCAAACAAACTCCCTGCAAACGTGCAAACACAACATACATTTACAACATACATAGAGAACACACACAGACATCCACATAACACACAGTAATGCAGGAAAAACTGCTCTTTTGTATTAAAATGGCAAATGGCTGTAATTACAAGGTGTTCTCGAGCTCTCTTTGGCTCTACTCATCTCAATCCTTACTAACTCTCTACAACAACTACTTCCTAAAATGAGATCTGAAAATCTCTTTTACCTGAGGGGGCTCTTTGAGCTCTTCCCTCCAACCTACCTACCCTATTCAATTACATTGAATGGGCTGTCTAGTCCACTATCTAAATCTAGATCTCAACCATTACAAATATTAATGGCCGCTCTTATCTACAGCCTGCACAAAGGCACGACTTCCTAGCTCAACAGCTTAAACATTTAATTACATTAAATTCAAATTTGAAATGAGGACTGCGCCTCTCTTCACCTTGAATGCACGCGCTCGGCGTGGCTGGCTGGCTGACATGGAGAGATGCTCCTGCATCAGTAAACATCTCCCAAAAAGGATAGGGGGTCTCATCATGAGCCAACCTACCATGATCATAAGAGATTAACATAAGTGACATTCCCACTATGGCTACCACAACAGGAAAATGGCCTTTGGCGTTTAAGGTCAAAGGAAAAGAGGTCTCATTACGAGCCATCTTGTTCACTTAGGTTACGATCTAGTGAGTGACATTGTCATTATCTGGTTACCAAACCAGGATAGTGGCCTTTTTGGGAAAAGACGATTTAAACTATTTATTGAGGACACTAGCTCATCTATGGGTTAAAAGGAAACCTTGTCGAGGCTATGGACGCTTGATGGAAGTAGTGGCTCTGCCTGTGGTATGAAAGTTTATCCTAAATACACTAATTTTTTTTGTGTGTTCCTAGATTTATTTTCTTAAAAAAAGGGGGCTATCATTCCGATTATATTCAACACAAGGGAAAGTAACAAAGTTATGACATGTGGAATATTTATAAAAACGTGAAAAAATTTAGACTACTCAAAATATTCTTCCTTAAACATATTTGAACATGGGTATTTGAACTTGTACTTCCCACAAAAAGGTGTGATTACCATTCATGATTAACATTAAAGTGCTTTGAAAGTTATTAATGATTGTTCTCCCAACGACGACAACGTAGTAATTATCCTTCACTTGAACTGACCACCATCATTACGCTCTCACATATCGATGGTCAAGGTCGACCTTTTAATTTATCAGGGGGTGGATATTCTGCATGATTATCGACAGATCATAATGATTACAATTAATGGGAAAATTTTTATTTCTATATACATTTGTTGTTCTGTAATTTTTACCATTTCTAGTAATATTTTCTCACAGGTTGGTCTAACTAATTTTGCAGTCGGGAACGATAGCTGTGCTGACTTGTTTACATAAGACATGGGAGGCCGAAGCATCTGTCGAGAGCCCACATTTCCGCAAGTAACTGACCAAGCAAGGGAAATTTTACATCGTCTGGGATGGAAAAAATACTTCAACAGATTGCAGGGATTCAACATAAATATCACGCCAACATTTATCCAAAACTTACAGAGGGGAGTCTCAGTAATTCGAGACATACAAATTCTGGTTGTTGATGCAATTATAGTTGAGGTAAAAGGCCTCCCAAACAAAGGAGCACAGTGGACCAGGAAATAAACAACACTCAAGGAGGTTGTGGATTCCTTCGCGGAACCAGGAGAAGAATTCAACAAAAAGGGTGAAGGCCTCAACCCCACTGCTCTCAACGAACCATGGAGGGAGGTAGCAGGAGTGATACAGAGATATATCACATGTTATGAGCGATACGATGTGGTGAGACTGCGCCACCTCAAAATGATGGCAACACTAAAACAAAGGTCAATGATAAATTTACCATTCTTTTTAAATGCCATGCTGCATGAAGTTGCTGCAAGGACCCAAAAGGCCAAAGACCCTGCCAATGTAATTAGTCACTATGAGTTAGTAAAATTAATAGTAAATAGGGCCTTGAACCATACAAAAATAACTTGGGGAGACTTAATTGAGCCCGATATCCCCCTACAAATTGAACAACATGAAATTCCCCCACAGGGAATTGAGGCAACCCAGGTAGAAGGAGACAGTGCCCAAATTGAAATTCTAGTACCCCATCCTGAAATGGAATCAGACCCCATCCAACTGGCAGAAAATCAGACCATATAGGAAGAAACATCAAAGAAGAAGAGACAAAGGACAATTTCTGTTCCTGAAACCTCCACTGTGAAAATAAAGAGTAAAAAGATAGTACAACCTGAAAACACTCAAGAAATTGTGCAGAAAGAACAAACATCACATGAAACCCCTGCAAAAAAACAGGATGATTTCTTCAGAAGCTATGAGGAAGAGATGGACCAAGTATTGAGAAATTTAGGAATATCTCTTACTAAAAATTTATATAGGTCTGGAGAACCCCAAGCTCCAACTTCTTCTCATTCAAACCCTGTCATTGATCTTCCTGATATGGATATGCCATATCCTGAAAGAACATAACAACTAGAACCTCACATTGAGGTAAATAGTCCTTTAGAACAATCAGAGCACCCAAACGACACAGGGAAGTAGTTACCAGTTCATCAAGGTGGGGAAGGCCTTGAAATTCCCCATATATAGGAAGAAACAACTTGCAAAGGCAACAAAAAAATCAGAAAATTAAAACATGAAAAAAAGATATCGAGGAAAAGGGTTAAGAAAATAAAAGTATTAAAACAAAAAGTTGGTAGATTGAAAGAAACAATTAGAAAACTTAGGGAGCAGTTGGAACAAGCTGACAAATCCCATGAAAAAAATAAATCTAAGAGGGCTAGAGGACAGGGAAGAAAACCATTTCCCAGAAGGACAATTCACACCAATTTTGTGGGAACACAAACATAAATGCATGCTCATTTGGAAATAATTGAAATAGGAACCCATAAAGATGCTCCAACAACAAAAGAGGCAGCTATTCAGACTAAAGAAGAATTTCATTCCCTTGAACATGAGGCCATTATTAGCAGGTTGGAAGCAGAATTGGTACAATCCCAACAAACCCTAAATCAATGCGGAAGTGAAATGGTAACAGTGTCAGAACATTAGAAAGTTGTCAAACAACTTCAATCCATGTCACCAACAGAGAATGGGACCTTTTCTGAGCTCAACAGAGCTAAAGAAAAAGGTGAAAAAGGTACAGGGCCAACTTGATGGAGCCTTGGAGCAGATCAAATAAATTTTCTCTGTTTATTATGATATAGTAGCTTGCAGATCCCCTGCTACTAATTACAACTTATTTCTATTAGAACATTATCTCTTTCTAAGAGTGAAAGCTAGTAGAGCAGGCAAACCTTTTGAGTTTACCACTGTGTCTAATTTTGTTTCATGTTTTAAAGAACAAGAGGATGGAGTACAATACTTTCTGTGTGAACTATACCTTCACAACTTCATCCTAGGAGAAAATAGAAAATAGAACCCCAATCCTTTCACTGGGAACATACAGTTTCAAGCATTTTTGTTTTTTGCCAAAAACCAAACTAGGTGGGCTAAAGCAAATAAGGTTTTCATGAAAAGAGAGACTGGAATAGACCTATGGATCAGAGGGGAACCCCCTAAATCCTTGGACACCATTATGAAAGATAGAACATTCATGAAGAGGGAGAAGGTTGTAGAATCTTTGGCCCCCATCCATAGGCATGTTGTACATTTAGGGCTATAGTACTTTAGAGAGATTAAAGAAGAATCCCTTTCTGCTACCAAATCAAGATGGAATGTCTCTTCGAATGAAGTTAAGAACATGAAACCATTTGGTTTCATAAATTTTCATGCAACCGCCTTCAGGTTAGAGAATTATTCCAGAATGATCCTAGATGAAGGGCCTGCCTGGATTGGATGCAGGTACAATCCTCCCATTATTTGGTATCCTCCAGAGGGTTATCAGAGTAATTATGGAATTCATAAGAAGGAGGAAGATGCTGCTTTTGAAGAGCATAAAGGTAAGAATGGGTTCGGGAGGCCTAGAGAAAATACCTCTCCTCCCTTCAACATCACTGCTTTACATGTAAACTCTCTGATTGCATGAGGACATGCAAAAAGGTAAGCTGGGGGGTATGTTGAGTTGAGAAAAAGGTACAAATATCCTCCTTATTACTATGGTTTGTGATATGTTCTTGATTGAATTCTCGATTAATTTGAAGTAATTAGGAAAGCAAATGGTTAAAAAGTCTTTTAGAAATATTATTGAATGATATTAGATAATTTCTGAATTTTGGTTTGAATTGTTTGATTTTATTGCAAAAATGAACAATTATTGTTAACTCAAGATAGTTAAGAAGATCATGAATATGCATAGGCCATTGGAGATCGAAGAAATCAAGCGCAAAACAATTTTTAGGAAGATTGACTCTTTATTGTAATCTTCATAAATAGTAAAAGAAATCCTGAGGATCTCTCAATCCTCATGATATCTTAATTTACTCATGTCATTGTAATATATACAGGATAGTGAACAATAGAGAAAAACCAAAAATAAATAAATTCAACCAAGCATTTGGATCTCTGAATTGTTGACATCCTGTACAACAGTCCATTGTAAATGATTTACCAGTTATGGAATTAATGAAAGCCTTGAGCGTTTTGATCATCTTTGCGTACTGAGTTTTTAGTAGTACCTTCTGAAGACCGTGGGCCCAGTCAGAAGGAGTTACTGTCTCATATGTAATCGTATCAATTCTATTTCATTATTGTGATTTAAATTTCCTTGCAACAGTTAAGATAAATTCATGAGTGTGTTGATTCTTTTATGAATTAATTATGTTGTTCATTTGCAGAGGATAGATGTTTCATTTAAATATTATTGATTTTTGTTCCATTTCCAATTGCTGTTAGTTTATCGCTTGTGGATTCCTTTCATTTTCGCATACACTCTTCCTTTTTATCAAATTCTCATTTGTTGTTCCTTTCGCTTAATTCGCATTTGTTGCTCCTTTCGTTTAAATCACATTTATTGTTCCTTCTTTAATATCCAGTAATTCACTGTTCTTTTCCAGTAGGTTAAATAATCATTGATAGATTGATTCATTAAGTGTTTTCATAGATTAAATTACTGTCTCTTAGCTAGATGAATTCAACAAATTGATTTATGTTTTGATTCACAGTGTGTTATTGATCAACTTACAATTTTGTTGAGTGAGTTATCAGTTTCAGAGTTTTCAATGAATGAGTGAATAACTTGATTATTGCAGTAATTTAGATAGACTCAGATTTGATTTAGCTGAATTATCTACATGATTTAAACCTCTACGACTATATTCATAGACTTTGTTGACATTCTTGAAAGAGAAGATGAATCCTCAGTTGATAAATTAATGTCAGACTAAGGTTGTTTTTAGGACATCTTTAGAGCCCAACACTCCCTTGCATGGAGGAGTGTACATTCTTCTGGGGTGTAAAGTCTTCATGGGGTATAAACATGGCTGAAAACAAAGACCTCTGAATCAGGAATATAATCAGGCTCCACAACCAACAATTTGACTAGTGTAGGTTAAGAAAGTTAAGATGAAAAAATGTAGGAGACCCTGATGCTTTATTGTTTGTGTTTGAAGTCCTCTATATAAATTATGAATACAAGAATGATGCCCAAAATATATAACTATTTCTATCCACCTTGAAGGAGATAATAATTTGTTGGTTCTTGAATTTTGATGGGAATAACATTTGTACCTGGGAGCAACTAAATGAAACCTTTTTAAATAAATACTAGGAATATTGCAAATCTGGAGATACTGGAGATCATATTTTTCTAATGACCAAAGAGAAGATGATTCATTAAAGGCTTATGATGAAAGATTCGAATTCAATTACAAGAGGGCAACCAATTATATATTAGATCAAGAATCCCTCTAGTTGATGATCCTAAAAGGTGTTAGAGAAGAATGGATGGAACCTTGAGTTTGATTGTATTTAGGGACATCTCTCATCTTTCTTATGATGAGATAAGAAAGGTTATCAAAAATTTGTCAAGGGATGCTACATGGAAGAGTAAGAACCATAGAGGGATTGTTGCATGGTCTTCAAGGATAACAACTATGATAACCAAGATAGAAATTAGCAATTTGCTGGAACATATGAAGAGATACATTCTAATTTCATTGGCCATGCTTTTGGACACCGTCCAAGTCAATAAGAAACAAGAGGAGTTTGAGAAGGATTTGGCATTTTTATGTCCAAAGTGTACAACGAATCATTCTTTTCATGAATGTCCATTAAACAATGTGACGATACATAGCATTTGTGAGGAGAATCACATCACAAGATACTGCCCATCATTTCCTAGCTTGAAATTTGTGTACCGAGGAGGCAAGGATTACCCATCAACCAAAGGAGGCAAGGATTACCATGGAAAATTATTCAATGTATTATTTATGAACACCCTCAATACTTTAATTTTGGTTGGGATAATTAAATGAACCATGTCCCCCCCCACAAATTAGTATCCTCCAACTCAACAATAATGGCACTTTCAAACACCTCAAGGCCATCCAATGCCATTGTTCCAATACAAAAAACAATAACAACCACAATGGAATATTTATAGTAGCCTTGGAGACCTCAACAATGTTGGACACAACAACAACAACAACAACAAGATTTATTGCCACCTCCTTAGTGAAACAACAACCAACAACCCCCCAAAAAAGCCATAAATACACACCCAAAATGCACCAAACCCTAATAATGAACCAATCCAACTGGTATGTAATAATGAGATAGTAAACTATCCAACTTACTTGATGAATCATGTGCATTGTAATGAGATCCACCTTCACTTAGGAAGATTGGTAGCTTACCCTTCACCACCCATAATAATAGATCAAACTGGAAAACCAAATATTTAGAATGCATCACCCATATACCAAGACCAACCCAAATAAATTTCTCCACAATAAAATAAGAAAGGAAATCCACCTTTTCTAGAGAGGCTTGTATAAATCAAGAAACTTCCCCAACACAACAGTAGAAATATAATCTATGTTTCAAAATTGCACTTATCTAGGCTACCAACGATGTTCCTATCTACAATAGGGTTATGAGGGAATTTTTCTTTAAGAAACTTGAGAGAAAGAGGAATGATCCTCAGACTATCCAAGTAGTAAGTTAGTAGTAAGTAGTAAGTTAGGGGATAATTTCACCACTCCCAAATATTCTGATCAAGGAATCCTTATAATATATGTCCATATACTTAATTGCTTGATTGAAAACACCTTAATTATCTTACGAGCAACTATAAATGTGTTGATCAAGGAAAAAATGGACAATTTAAACCTCCAAATGCTATAGAGACAAACTCCCACTATTCGCTAGGTGGACAATAGGTCCACTATCAAGCACAGGGAAATGTTGTAGGATGTAGTTGTCTCAATAGATTCATGGGAATACCTGATGCCATAGATAAAGTATCGATTTCATGGTTTTCTCTTGATTTTAGGCAGAACCTGGTTAACAAAAACTAATGCTTACATTGGTTCCAAATCTAGAGACATGACCATTTCCCATGGATAATTTCTTAATAGTTTGACTTTGTACCCTCCTGCCAAACCTTTCCTAGAGGCTAAGGAGACACTGTGGGTAGAACAAGAGGAGGAGGATACACTCTTTGGAGATGCAATTAACCTATCCTTTTCATGGAAAAATCCTTGGCATTGAAATAATTTGATGAAGACAAAATGATCTCTAATTTGATGTAAGGTATTTAACCTGTAGGAGTGAAACTTTGGTAATGCAAAGAAAAATTGGATGAGAATGAGATTAATGATGAATATCCAATGAAATATTTAGTGAAATTGGATGAATCAATGGGCACAAGTAGAAACTTGAATAGTTTTAGGAATCAAGATGTTTTCTTCACTACTAAAACCATGAACCTATTGACTACCATAGTTGAGATCCTTCTCGAAAAAACCCTAAACATCAACAACTAAATGAATCAAACTTAGTGGAAAGCACTTCTTAGTTTCCTTCAAGGTCACAACTTTGATTTTTCTTGAGATTATCGGGACATGACAGGTATTAACCCCAATATTTGCAAACACCACATTTACATTCAGGATGACTCTTAACCAATTTGAGAACCCCAATTAAGAATGATCCTTGCTCTCAAAGACATGGTAAAACCAAATATATATAAATTGTTGAATGCTGGTTAAATATTTACCCAACCTAGAATAATGAACGAGTGTCCCCATTAGTCGTTGTCCCAAATAAAGGGGGAAAATGGAGAGTATGTGGACTATTAGGAACTCAAAAAACCTCTTCCCTCTGCCATTTGTTAACCAAGTCTAAGATGCACTATTAGGAAATAAGTACTTCTCCTTCTTTGATGACTTTAGTGGTTATAAACATAATTAGATTACCCCATAAGATCAATACAAGACCACATTAACATACCCTTGGGTTACATTTTCCTATAGGGTTCTTCCTTTTGGATTATGTAATTCTCTTGCCACATTTCAATGTGTTGTTATAAGCATATTTTCATTTTTTTTCACGACTATGTTGAAGTTTGCAGGGGTGATTTCACAATTTGTGGTAAATCTTTTGAGGATGCCTTAACCAATTTGAAAATTTTCTTCAACGTTCTTAAGACATGAATTTTTCCCCGAGAAATGAAAAATGTTTCATGACGATGAATCTGGGGACAATATTAGGACAAAACGTTATCCTTTTCTGGCATTAAGGTTGACCCTACAAAAGTTATCATTATTCATGACTTACATGTACCCCAAAAACAATAAGATGTTTGCAACTTTCTTGGTAATGTAGTTTACTACAAATGATTCATTAAGAATTTCAGTAATATTGAAACAACTTTTCTTGTACTTCTTTCTAAGGATGTTGAGTTCCTTTAGACTTCACAATGCCAAATGGCATTTAATGTCTTAAAGGAAAAATCGGTTTCAACCCCTATGTTGTGAGGACCAAATTGGGATCTTCCATTCCACATTCACATTGATGCTTTTGAGAAATCCTTAGGGGGAATTCTTGGACAAAAATATGTCGATGACCCATATATAATCTATTCTATCAACTAGAATTTCTCAAATGAAAAACTAACTACACTATCATTGAAAATTAATTTCTTGTAGTATATGCCACCATTAGGTTTCAATATTACATTACCAAATACTCTCCTTTTTTCACATAGATGACTCTACCATTCATTATCTAATTAATAAATCTATTTTAGATCATTGAGCGATTAGGTGGTTTCTTTTACTTACAAAATTTGATCTGACTATACTTGACAAGCCTTGTTGAGAAAATGTTGTTGCAGATTTTCTATCTAGATTAACTGACAACCTGGATGGAGGACCTATTTATGACACTTTTTTAGATGAGAACTTATTTATTGTGTCGTTGCAAGCCCCATCGTTTTATAATATAGGAAACTGCATTGTTTCCAAATGGTTTCTATGACATTTTTCTCATAAAGAATGTTGCAAAATAATTAGGAAAAGTGCTCCACACATTTTCATTCATGGGTATTTTTCAAAAATGGACTTGACAATATGTTGTGTTATTGTATCCTTGAACTTGGAGTTTATGATGTTCTATGTGCATGTCATGATGAACCATGTGGGGGTCATTTTTCTACTGAAAGGACATCCTAGAAGATTCTTCACTCTAGGTACTATTGTTCCACCTTACATAAGGATGATAGGGAGTTTGTTGCTTGATGCAATGAATTCCAATGCATGTGAAGTTCTCCTCAAGATGATGATATACCATTGTAGTCACATATATCATTAGAGCCCTTTGAAGAAAAGGCACCGGACTTTGGTGTACAAATTGATCCACCTTCAAATTAGAAAGAATACATTTTTTGTACAACTACTTCGCCAAATGGATAGAACTCAAGACAATACACAATGCAAGGAATGACAAGGTGGATGAATTTTCATATGAGGAGATCTTCACTAGATTTAGTGTTCCATGAGAGATAGTGACAGATCAAGGCCCATAGTTCACTTCAAAGTTGATTGAGAAGTTGGTTGGGTCATTAACATTTGTTGTAGGAGTCCACTCCATACCATCCATAAGCCAATGTATAGGTAGAGGTCATTAACACAGAACTCAAAAACATATTGACAAAATCAATGGATATTCATAGCAGAGACTGGGATAACATACTTGCTAAAGCATTATTGGCCTACCATGCAATGTGGAGAACAATCATCGGTTTCATACCATATGAGCTGATGTATAGTAAGATTGTCCTACTACCCATTGAATTATTAATGAGGATAGAATGGCCACTTATGGTCTATGACCATAGATTGAAGCTTTACAAGAAGCCATTTTCCAAGGAGAAGTTCATGTCGAGATTTTAAGAACAAATACAGAATTGGAGTGTGATTGAAGACATCAATGCCTTTACTCAAGACTAATGCTATTCACCATATCAATTAATGAAAACAAGAACTATAAATCTTATGATGAAACCCCTTCGTTATTTCTCTAATCACTAAGTCTTTGACCAATTTAATTCTTATCCTAGGTATTATATTCTTAGTTATATTTTGAGTCACAATCCTAATCTTACTAACTAACCAGTACACTCCATCACCAACTAACATACCATACATCCGAGAGACTTCATGATCATATGGGGGTGAGACTTCATGATCATATGGGTGGGCACTAGGGACTAGAATTCGATGACTACACCAGCTTGTGGTATCGTTATCGCCCACGTATTGGGTCACGGGGGGCTCGAAGCTACAACAAAGGATACGCAAATGTCAACTTAGCTAATCCAATGATCGGTAAGAATTGACTCAGTGCGCGTCTGTGTCATTCGATGGTGACAGCTTAAAGGAACCGGCTATGGAGACCCTGATAGTGATTGTTTCTGTATATTAGTGCCTGGAACTTCAAGTCTCAAGGCCATCCATTGGAAAACATTCTATCTTGTGAATCGTGTATATAATCAGTGAGTGCACTGGTGACATGGTAAAGTCTGCATTCATTTATTTATGCAATGAAATCTCATGGAGATTTCAAAATTTAATGCCACATTGGAATATTGAAATACTGGAAATTATTTTCTCCATGCATTTGGGTGCGTTGAGAGGTTTTGAACATTTACATGCAAAATTACAACTGTGGGTGCAATACGTAATTGGCAGAAATTTCAGTGGTGTAACTCTCTATATTTGGCAGAAAAATTCCAAAAGTTTGAACTTACGCAGTTGCTCTGTAATCGTCATTATGCGGGACGTAGGTCTGCATAAATGGATTGGAAAAAGATTTTTTTTCAACAAATGAAGAGGATTCACATTCTCCAATGTGCACTTTCTACGAAGTTTGCAATTTAAAAGAGCTTTCATTGCAATTGTTTATGTGGCAGTTGAACTACTTATTATCTAATAGTTTGACAAAATTGTTTGTGGCAGTTGAACGGCTGATTATCTAATAGATCTCCTAGCTCGACAAATTGCACGTTTAATAGCTACTGATCAATTTGGAGCATGTGCACTTGGAAAAAGTTTCTACAATTTTAACCAACAGGATTGGAGCACAGTATATTGGACTATGATTTTGACATGATCAAGACTGGCAATTTTTCTCATTCTTGCTATTATGTTTATGTTTTTGAGAGTGTTATTATCCATAAATTAGTTGTTTCGTGTATCATTATTAAGATTTTACTTTAACTTTCAAAATAACAAGCTGAGTTAATATGTGGATAAGTAGTATCTAATATTATTGAGAATAAAATCAGTAAATGAATTACAATGAAATAATTGAAGTAAACATTTGAAATCGTAGAAGTGGAATTGTAAGATTGACTGTTGTTGTTGGATGGTAATTTTCTCAGACGTAGAGGTTGCAACTGATCTCTCCATTGACTGTCTTTCTGTTTACATGACTGCTTCTGGAGTTTTATATAGGTGCATACCATTCCATTGTAGGAAACTTTTGTTGGACATGTGGCTAGAAATGTGTTACCTTGATTCATGAGTGGAGGTTGGCGTTCTTCAAATCAGAGTTGAGTGTTGGCATGAACGAAGTTCTTAGGGAATCTTCACCAGTTTTGCGAATGCTTGTATGTGGATTATTTCAAGGTTTTTATTTGGTTGAACATATGTGTGTACTAAGTTAAATTTGATTGAGATTATATCTTTTGATCTCATTTTGTGGAATGGAATGGCTACAAGGGTTTGACATTTTAGGGTTTTACAATATTTTCTCATCTCACATTTTAAAGGAGTATTCAATTTTGAGTCTTATGACAAAGCTATTTGAAGGAAGTTCAATGAAATCTAATTTTAAAGGAGTATTCAATTTTAAGTCTTATGACAAAGCCATTTGAAGAAAGTTCAATGAAATCTAATTTGTTGAATGAAATTTAACATTTTAGTGTTTTTCAATTACTTTTTTTATCTCAAATTTCAAAGGAGTATTCAATTTTGAACCTTATGACAAAGCCATTTGAAGGAAGTTCAATGAAATCTAATTTGTTGAATGAAATATAACATTTTAGTGTTTTTTAATTACTTTTCTTATCTCACATTTCAAAGGAGTATTCAATTTTGATTCTTTTATGGAAATTCAATGAAATCTAACTTGTTGAATGAAATCTAATATTTTAATGTTTTTCAATTAATTTTCTTATCTCACATTTCAGAGGAGTGTTCAATTTTGAACCTTATGAAAAATCCATTTGAAGGAAGTTCAATGAAATCTAATTTGTTGAATGAAATCTAAAGGATTAAAAGGTTAGTATATTTGAAGTGAAAATTTCAAAGAGGAGATTTATTTCATCACATTTGAATCACATTTGAAGTAAAAGGGATGTGTTGAAATTAAATAAGTGGTCCCTTCAACACATTTGAGGTAAAAATGGATGTGTTGGAATTTTGGAAATAAGTTGTAATAGTAATTATTTTTATTTTAATAAAGTGAATGTTTTAAGATAACATAAATTTTTGACACATTTAAAGTAAAAGGGATATGTTGAAATTTTGGAAATAAATTTTCATAGTATTTATTTTAATCGAGTAAAGTTTCAAGAAGATATTATTTCTACACATTTAAAGTAAAAGAGATGTAAGAGATAGTATGTCATAGATTTTATTTTAATAAAGTGAAAGTTTTAAGACAAAATTCTTTTGATACAATTGAAGTAAACCGGATGTGTTGAAATTAGATAAGTGATTCTTTCAACACATTTGAAGTAAAAGGGATGTGTTGAACTTTTGGAAATATACTATCATAGCATTTATTTTAGTAAAGTGAAAGTTTTAAGACATTCAACACATTTAAAGTAAAAGCGTTGTGTTTAAATTTTGGAAATAAGCTTTCATAAAATTTATTTTAATAAAGTGAAAGTTTTAAGACAAGATTCTTTTGACACATTTAAAGTAAAAAGGATATGTTGGAATTTCAAAAATAAGTTGTCATAGAATTTGAAAGTTTCAAGCTAAGAGATTTCTTTGACACATTTGAAGTAAAAGGAATGTGTTGAAATTAGACAAAGTGGTTCTTTCAACACATTTGAAGTAAAAGGGATGTGTTGAAATTTTGGAAATAGGTCATCATAGTATTTTTTTAATTTAAAGATTAGAGTGTTTACAAGGTCATATATTTCAAAGTTTATTGAACATGAGTATTTGCAAGATATTGAATTCTTATTTAAGTATCAAAACCTTCCAAAATTAAATAATTTATTGTTGTTTTTACAAAATTCATATAAAGACAAAATATTATTAAAACTTTTTCAAGTACCTTATGAGGTCTTTGAAGGTTTAATAATTTGTATTTGGAGTTATAATATTTTCTATTGGGAGATAAGAATACAATTTTGTATTGGAATGTTTGTAGCACTTTAAGAATTGTTTGCATATTTTCTTGGTGAACTTGATCTAACCTGAAATTGAAAAGGGGGATCAAAGATTTGTGGTGATGATGATATTTTTGTGATGTTGATGATTTTATTTTACAACTTGCACTTGGTGATTGTTTTTTAGCATTGTGATATTTTAAGGTGATTGTATCCTTGTTGCGACACTTGGAGCCTTGATTTGATTTCTTTTCTTGGCTTGAGACATTTTAATCGGGATGGAATGTACAGAAGACTTGTTCAATCTTCAACAAAATTTAATTAACACAATACTAAGAGTAACATTTTAAATTAGCAAAACTTAACTAAGCAATGTGGCCACTTCTATGCAAGTAATGCATATAAGATTGATCTTCTTAAAAACCACGACAAGTTGTTAACCAATGAGTTGAGGATACTTTGGAATTAGGGCATGGTTAAGAATTGTAATCCCATTCTTGTTAATCATAATCCACTATTTGCATTAGCAATGGTTGACAGAGAACAAGAGGATCTAGAGTAACATACAGTTGATGATGACAGGGGTGAATAAGAGGAAGGCACTCAATAAGAGGATAAATTTAAAGATAAAATAGAAATTGTAAGACCTTGAGAAGAGTTGAAGTTAAATGGGAACACGAATGGCTTAGATATGAAACAAATGACTTTAATTTTTTTTATATTCCTAATTACTCCAAACTTATTATGTTTGTGAGTGCTATTTTTCTTGATGATGATTTCCAGATGCATATTGTGGATGATGGAGTTAAAGTTAAGAAGAATGAGCTTGAATATTGGGATGATGATGATGTATTCGAAGATGATAAGTTGGGTGAAATACAAAAAAATCATTGGCACTGTCATTGATTCGACCATGTAAGGAGTTAAATTGTTTTGATCTTAACCCATGTAGTCATTGTGGGAAGACAAACCACCTTTCAAAAAGTTTTTGAATATGATAGAATGTTCCTTAGAAAAAAGTATAGTTTGGATAATTAAGTACTTAGTGATGAAATTTGGAAGCTAGGTTATGTTAGAAAAATAGGATCACAGAGAAATAAACTAAAACAAATGCGGAAATAAAACAAATAAGATACACAATATAATAGAGACACATATATACATGTTTCACATAGTGTGGGATACATCCACCAGAGAAATTTCCAGGTCCTTTCTTTATTATTATCCAACAAATGAAGGGATACAACCTACAACACACCCACTATAACTTCCTCTTCTTTCTCTCACAATCTCCTCACTCTGAATACAATATTCACAATGATACATAGTTGCAATACATTTCCCTCATAAAAGGGGTTTCCTTCTAGGAAAAAAAACCCTAACATAACTTCTACCATCAGATCTGCGAACTTATAATGAACAGTCCAGATTTACTATGAAATTACAATATACATTTACAAGGCAATTTTTCCTTCGGGAGCTTCGCCCTCGAACCCCCACTGAGGGCCCACCTGCCCCCGGACCCTGCAGGGGGGGTAACACCCCCATGCACTCCCCCGCGTGGAAGAGTGTACATTCTTCCAGGGTGTAAAGTCTTCATGGGGTATAAACACAGCTGTAAACAAATACCTATGAATCAGGAATATAATCAGGCTCCACAACTAACAATCTCCCACTTGGAGACTGATCTCAACAACTCCACTGTTGTTGTATATGCTGGACTATGATCCTTCTTGGACCTGGAAAATTTCTCATCTTCACCTTCATGCTTGAAGACCAATTGAAATTGAGCAAGAACTCAATTTCTCCCTGGTTACTCCCTTTGTTAACATGTCTGCAGGATTCTAGCTAGTGTGTATCTTTTCCAACTTCAAATGTCCATCTTCCAAGACAGATCGTATGAAATGGTACATGAGTTGTATATTATTATTCTTCGAATGGAAGGATGAGTTCTTTGCAAGATGAATGACACTTTCATTGCCACAGTACAACCTACTATTCTCCTTCTTCTTTCCCAATTCCTCCATAAATGTCTGTAACCAAATCAACTCTTTACTCAAAGAGTTCAACTCATGTTTTGTCGATTGATTTGAATGTTAGATGGAATGATATTTTGTAGATTTTAACCTTGTACAATACTTACTGCAAACATATTTTTAGTAAAAGAACATAAAAGATACAATGGAAAATACAGACATTGCATAGAGATTTCCCCCTGGAAACCCAAACTGGGAAAACCAACATATTCTATATTGATTCATGGTATTACATTATTTACAATACAATATACATATAGGATCCAGTGGCATACAAAACCCTAACCTAATGACCTGGATTAGTCAACAACCCTAATTCCTTAACCGGAAATAAAAAAACATCGGCAAAAAAACCATGTGCCGAAAAACCACCTAAATATGTGGCACGTTTCCTACTCGTGCAAATAATATAACACATACCCAATGTTCTCCCAAGACTCATTCTTATACAAAGATGCCATTTCTTTGTCCATGGACCTTTTCCATAGATTCTCATCCTCTAAATCCACTGCCTTCATGACAGTTCTAGGATCATCAATGTTCATCATTAGTTATAGAAAAAGAAAAAGTTGAACGAAAATCAGATGGAGTATACCTTTCCGGTAGCCTTATTTCTCGAACCAATCTCCTCAATACTAGAGTATGAGGATCTTCTTCTTCTGATTCCTATTCTTTTATAGAGTCCAACTCATCATCCTTTAATTCAAACTCTATTTTCTCTGGTTCTTCCTTACTTGGTAGGACTTTGTGTTTAATAACATCCTTCGTTTCTCTAAATACCACATCTCGTCTATACACTACCTTCTTAGTTTCTGGGTTCCAAATCTTATAACCTTTGAGACCATCTTTATATCCAATAAAGATACACTTTTCAACCTTCTTATCTAGCTTACTCTTGTTTTCCTTTAGAACATGAACATACGCATCACAACCAAATACCTTCATATGTGTGAGAGAAGGTTTCTTACCAGTCCATACCTCTTGTGGAGTATTGTCACCCAACATTGATGAGGGTGATCTATTGACTAGGTACCATGCAATACCCACTGCCTCTGCCCAAAATTCTTTCCCTAACCTGACACCATTGAGCATGCACCTTTCTTTTTCCATCAACGTCATGTTCATCCTTTCTAAAACTACATTCTGCTGAGGTGTATATGGAGTAGTATTCTACCTTGATATATCACACTTCTTACATAATTCTTTAAATTCATTCCCGCATAACTCTCCGCCATTATCTGTCCTCAACACCTTATTTTTTTTCTCTATTTGATTCTCAAAAAGAGCCTTAAACTCTTTAAACCTGTCAAATACTTCATATTTATTCCTGAGTAAATATATCCAAGTATTCCTCGAGAAGTCATCTATAAATGAGACACAATACACAGATTTTCCCAATGATGGGACTGACACAGGTCCAAAAACATCACTGTGAACTAGATGCAAAATTCTTTCTGCCCTCGTTGCACTAAAGGGGAATCTTACCTGATTTTTCTTCCCATATAGATAATGTTCACATAAATCAAAATCCAGAGAGAAGTTAGACATACCTTCAACCATACCTTTATCATGTAGTAGTCAAAGACCCTTTTCTCCGATATGCCCCAGTCTTTGATGCCACAACATAACCTTTTCTCCAGAGACTGTAGGAGTTCTTTCTTCTTCAACTCCAATATCAGGAACAATGGAACTATTACACCCATCACTAATAGTTCTTCCTTGCAGCTTATATAGAGTTCCAAACCAAACTCCCTTCAGCAACACCATTGCTCCTCGAACCATCCTGTAGGTTGCCTTTTCAAATATTGTTTTACCCCCCCCCTCGTCCATTTTTCTTACATAAATCAAATTTCTAGACAAACCTAGGATGTGCAGAACACTAGACAATGTTCTAAACCTTCCATCTATGAGCCTCAACTTGACTTTTCCTCGTCCTATGATTTTGGTTGTCGAATCATCACCTAAGAAAAAATTACCTCCATCATACCTTTCATATTCACAGAACCACTTCCTCTGGGGAGTCATATGAAAGGATGCACCAGATTCAACCAGCCATGCCTCATGATCTGTATGTGTGATTGAAGAATCCATGTACACATCCCCTCCTTCTTCCTTATAGGTATTTTCTTCTGTAGAAGGAGATTCTTCAGATCCCTTTTTTTTTCTCAACTTTGGATCTACGCTGCTTCTTGTAGTGCCCTTCTTTTTCACATCTCCAACATACCTTTACAAACTTTCCGGGAGATTTATATCTACCCTTAGACTGATATCTCCCACTTGAGAACTTAGATCTATTTATTTCCTGGGAACGTCCTCTTGAAAATAATGCATATGTGCTTTGTCCTTCCATATTCTTTTGCCTCATATCCTCCGATAACAAGGATGAGACCACTTCATCAAACTTCAAGGAAGTTGTATTACTACCTATGGCCACAACCGGACTATCCCACAGGTCTGGTAAAGAACTCAGTAAACAGATACATTTATCTTCATATGAAATTTTAATCTCAATAGATACTAACTCACTTACCACAGTATTGAATGCGTTCAAATTCTCTGCCACCGAGTCTTCATCTCTCATCCTCAGGTTATACAAATTCTTTCTCAAGAATAGTTTATTTACTAGGGACTTAGATTGATACAAATTTCCCAACTTATCCCATAAATCCTTGACTGTAGCTTCGTCTAACACATTCAGTAATACTAAATCTGAGAGACACAGTCGGATTGTGCTCTTTGCCTTTCAATCCAACTTTTTCCAGTCATCTACTGAAGTTCCTGTAGGTGAATTACCTGGATCTACCATGATCCATTGATATTTGTACACCAACAGATCTTCCATCTTGAGCTTCCATAGCTCAAAACTTTTCCCATTAAACTTCTTGATCTCCATTTTCAAATTGCTTGCCATTTGTTTTCACCTGAAAAATCAATACCACATATATCCCATTGTAACAAGGCTTATCACAGTCCCGAGCCAAACCATTGACCACAAAGTCATCCCCCTGAAGCCAACAAAGCTCTGATACCAAATGTAGATTTTAACCTTGTACAATATTTACTACAAACATATTTTCAGTAAAAGAACATAAAAGATACAATGGAAAATACAAACACTACACAGATCTTTTTCCCCTGGAAACCCAAACTAGGAAAACCAACATAGTCTATATTCATTCAGGGTATTACATTGTTTACAATACAATATACATATAGGAGCCAACGACTTCCAAAACCCTAACCCAATGACCTGGATTAGTCAACAACCCTAATTCCTTAACCATAAATAGAAAATCATTGGCAAAGAAACCATGTGCCGAAAAACCACCTAAATATGTGACATGTTTCCTACTCGTGCAAAGAATATAACACATACCCAACATATTTTACCTCTGCATTTTAGTTTCTTAAAGTTAAGCTACATTAATTAGAATTTATTAAGTTTGATAAGTTAATCATCTCTTGGATTGCAAGAACACTTAGTTCTCAAGTGTAATATTGCAACATGTACCATTAATGAAACCTCAAGCTAATGAACTAATCATTGTTTATAGGTTTTCTTTCTAGTTTTAAGAATTTTGATCCCCTCATACATTGAAATATTAAGTATTCATCGATTAAACAAGATCTCATAAGAAAACATACCTATGCATAGACCATACATATTGACATAGTATGTAGTTCCCTTATTCATCTTGATGTAAATCTATGAATGCAAGATTAAGGTGTTTGAGATTTACTTTTGATTTCCTTGGATTGATTTGTGATTTGAATGAACGATTCCTTTTTGGATTGATATCTTTAGTGATATTCCATTTGATTTCATTTATTACATTCTGAAGTTTGTTTTGTCAGCATTAGTTGTTAGCATAGGATAGAATAGTCTCTGATCCTACATTTCATGTGCTTGCATCTCCATTGTGGAAAAATTTCCCCTGCAGATAGGTGAAACCCCCCTTGGATCAAGACTCCTTTGATCCAAGACAAAAGGTAACAAATGGTTCTGTAATTTCCCCTTAAATCTATTCTATGTGGCCAAAAACAAAATGAGAAGAGAAGATGAGAGAATGGGATAGATGATCTATCTACTTTCAATCGGTTGTCCTCACTAATCCATCCCTTCATATTAATGTCTAAGCTCTCAGTGCAATAGAAATCCTACTATTATAACCCTATATTTTATAGGATCAATTGGTGACTGAAAATTTTATCCTTTTATTGTTTTGGTTGCCAAATGATTTTCCATTCTACAAATAATTTGAGAAAAAAGAAAAGAAAAGAAAGAAAAAGAAAAAGAAAAAGAAAAGAAAGAAAAAGAATAAAAGAGGGCATAAAAGAAATTTAAATAAATCCCCATGCAATAACAATGACTTGGTCCATACAGTTTAAGCATGGCCAAGTCCTTTAAATTGATGTTGATAGGAGTAGTGAATAAGCTTGGCTAAACTGTTTAATCTTAGCCAAGCAAATTAGGTTAGCTAGTGAATAAATTTGACCAAATTGCCTAATCTTGGTCAAATAACCCCAGGATAGAGTAATTTCTTAGTCCAATAGTTTAATCTGGGCTAAATGTCATAAGTAATTAGGTTAGAGCATAGGATAGTTTTCTTTATCTCAATAAAATAGGCATGATGATCGATGTTGAACCCTATCTTTGATGTTTGAAAGTTGAATGTCTAAACCCATGGTGATAAAAATAGGGAAAGCTTGGACAAACCCACTTAAAGCGCTTATCCTAAGTTTTAAGAGAAAATATGAGTTTGCGCTCATAGATTAAAGACAACGCACAGACAAAACGGATGAGGTGCTAGTGCTCAGATCTACGATTGATAAGTTTATCTGGACCCCCCCGACTGTTCTATCTTTAACGGTATGGGGGGTCTGGAATAAGGTATAACAAAGACATGCATCTGAACGGCTGAGGCATCAGCACCTAGATCCATGGTTGAGATTGAATTCTGGACCCCCTCGACCATTCAGCTTTTAATGGTGGGGGGGGTCTGAAATGTTGGTTAAACATTGCACTCAGATCTATGGTCCAACAATAGGCGCACCAATGAACAACTGACGGTATTTTTCGAACCCCCCCGACTGGTCTGCCTTTAACGATTGGGGGGGTTCCAGAATGGAGTGATTTTATAGCAGGCCCTCTTCTCCATGTGGAAGGAATCCATTGATCCATACTCCTGCCACGTACCAATTACCACTTTCTGACATACCCCCCATTACCCCATGACATCATTTTCCACTTTTTCCCCGAAGGGTCACGTCTCATAACTCTGTCAGTCCATTCCCCTTGTTCTCCTGTTACAAGTCCCTTCACCATCGTCACTTCCCAATCAACACTCGCCACGTCACCTGGTCGTATTTTTCATTCATTGTTACTTTCCATCTCACGCTCCAAAGGACCCGTTGGCCATTTCTTACTGGCTAACTTATCCGTTAGCTTGCTGATCTGTCCCTTGCGCCTAACAGGTGTCCATTTTCTCAAAACTACTCTTTCCATTCATTCTCCCATTGCTTACCTTGTCCTCGCACCAAAGATATTATCCCTATCTTACCTCCATTCCAGTCATCCATCCAAAACCATAGCCATCCCCACTAACATTGTTTTTGAATTGCAGGTATTCTCATAGTGATGGCGCCAAAATCCAAGAAAGAAGAAGCCAAGGAAAATCCTTTCCTCTCGCCTCCTATTGATCTTGACAAGATCCATTTGGATGACAAAGATCATTTAATCGCAGACACTAGGTGAGAATTCGACTTCGCAGATTTGTATTCATGGATCAAAGAGACTTTCTTAGATCAGAGCGATGAAATTGGGCTCTGGGAGTCCAATCTTCCTCTGTATATTTTCCCCCAGGTTCACCATTTCCTTGAATTTTCCCTCAAATGCCAGGCTCATTACCTCCCCGACCAGAGAGCCATAGTATCTTCATCAGGAGAAACTTTGTTCTTCATTACACCAGAAGCCATTGATCAGATGATGCAGATACCCAGAGTTGAATCCGCGACCCCTTTCAATCTCAAAGTCATCATGGAGCTATACCAGAAACTATCATTCCCTCAGAGAGCCTATATTTTCGAGCTTTTCCTTCCTCAGGCTGCCCAACTCCCCAAGATAAATCCCCCATACCCTTCCTCCCTGTTCTCAGAGAAGGGAAACCAAGTCATTTCGTCGCTCTGTGCTCTGCTTGGTTATTTTTCTGACAAATGGGTGGATGAACCCATATTGGGTTTTCTGTCCATCTTCTCCACAGAAGAAAGACCCACCACTCAGTTTGACTACAACAATTTCCTGTCGGACAATATTCACGAGCAGTTCTCAAATTTCTCCTCAAAAGGTATGTTTCGGTATTCCTCAATACTGGCCTACATGTTCACTTTCTTTCAAGCGGACATGTTCTCTTTTTCAATGCAGAAAATGGACAAGGACAGGAGACCGCATGCGGTAACAGCTTGGACTTCATTACTTAGACAAAATTCAACAGAGTTCAGTTTAAAATAGTTTATCGAGCAGTTCTACCATCCAGTGGTGAGAATGCTCAATGATAGACCTGAACCAAGAATAAATGAGGAGATTCAAAGAATTTTACGCCTCTCAGACCTTGCAAAAACTGGAGACTGGTATCTTTACCAAAACCACACTGAGATCAGAGTATATGGATGCGAGTTAACTGTTAGAAAAGCAGGACCGCAGAGTAATAAAATAAAACAAATGCAGAAACAAAACACATAAGACACACAATACAAGAGAGACACATATTTACATGGTTCACCTAGTGTGGGCTACGTCCACCAAAGAAATTGCTAGGTCCTTCCTTTATTATTATCCAACAAATGAAGGGATACAACCTACAGCAAAACCCGCTGTAACTTCCTCTTCTTTCTCTCACAGTCTCCTCTCTCAGAATACAATATTCACCATCAATCATAGTTGCGATACATTTCCCTCATAAAAGAGGGTTGCCTTCTAGGGAAAAAAACCCTAACATAATCTCTACCGTTAGATTTGCGACCTTATAATGAACGGTCCAGATTTACAATGAAATTACAATATACTTTTAAAAGGCAATTTTTTCTTTGGGGGCTTCGCCCCCGAACCCCCATCGGCGGACGCTGCCCCCGAACCCCCGTTGGGGGCCCGCTTGCCCCCAAACCCCCCAGCCGGGGGGATGGACCCCCCGAACCCCGCAGAGGGGGTACCCCCGCTCTGCACTCCCCCGCGTGGAAGAGTGTACATACTTATGGGGTGTAAATACTTCATGGGGTATAAACACGGCTGAAAGCAAGGACCTATGAATCAGGAAGATAATCAGGATCCACAACCAACATTAACTCCATACAAACTGCCCAAGTATCTTCCCGTGAGGATATTTTCCTTGGAGTACATAAGGAAAATGATTAACTCCGATGACATACATTTTGTGTCTCTAAAAAAGAAACAATAGCTTAGAATTAAAGGGAAAATAAGGTCTTTCATCTACAATAGTCGAGGCGTCGGGGAGGAAGCAGACAAACTATTGAAAGAAATGAAGTTTTATGTTAGTTTCATATGGCACTATGGTCCGTGTGGGATAATTTCTGAGATGAGGATTAAAAATAAAAATGTCCCATATATTCAGACACCCAAGCCTGAGATAGAGAAGTTCGCAAATCAAACAGAATGGGAGCCGAACACTCTGGTCGAGATAGAACAATAGGACCCTTTGGTCATCATCTCACAGACTACTACACCATAGGTTCCCAAGGAGAAAAGACCCAGGAAGGATACCTCACCTTCCATCACTGAAGTCTCGGCTGAAGATTTCCAATTACACACCAAAAGGCCAAAAACCATTCATACACCTGACACAGCTGGTGAAAAGGAAATCCAATCCACTGCAACTATGAAAGATGATTGGTCACTTCTGAGCACAAGAAGAAAGCAGGCTATTGAGAAAATAAGAGGAGAACTGGGAGAGATGACCACAGAAGCCACTGAGATCATTACATTCCTGAATTCAAAAACCAGAGAAGAGTTAGAGGATTTGAAAATTGAGGATAGGATGGAGACCATCCTCGAGGTCAAGAGGGTCCTGACCAAAAGAGGACTGATGCTACAACTGGAGGACAACTATGGACATAGGAGTGAAAAGATTTTTCAGCAAAATTGAAGCTCTGCAGAAGAAAGGACTCCCTGGCTTAAGGGTCATAAATGACAAGTTAATGACACTTTCTGATTATAAAAAGAAACTAGCCACCGTGGCTAAAGATAGTTCGAAATTCTCAGGAATACAGGGTAGTATCATAGGCAAGGCATTCTTAGAAGCTTTATAGTCAGACATCAACATACAACACGAGATCCGGTACATTTTCATCGTCAAGCCAACTTTTTCCAAGTATACAGAGATGGATGAAGTATACCGAAGACTACTCAAAGTCGTTGTTCCCAGTCACCTTCGATGGGAAGAGTTATGCAATCTGATCGAGTAGGAGATGAGGTTTCCAAGCCCAATCAACTATCCAATCAGATGAGGTCGTGCAGAGGACTCACCAACGGTTTACCACAGAAATCAACATGAAGATTTCAACACATCATCAAACCGTTCCTAAATCTTTGTATCTTGTTGAGTTAGTTAGCTAAATTTAGAATTTTCCACGTCCTGATCTTTAATGACAAAATCGTATGTAATTTTTGATTATAAATACTTCAAACTTTGAAGTACTGAGGGTTGATCTTTATTTCCTGTAAGCCAGAAAGACTGTAATTTTTATCAAGAGATATTCCAGTAATGAAAAGGGACGTTTCACAGGATTCTCATGTGTTATTCATTAGTGATGTTTTCTTTTCTATGTTAAATGTTTTTCTCCCTCAGTTATCATATTGTTTTCTAATCTAATATTTTAAAAGTAGCGCATGTTGCAGGATTTATCTTTGTATACCCTGTTTCCGACTTTGAAATATCTAAATGTTTATCTTTGTGATATTACAGTGAAGAAATTCTTAAATGCTTCTTTACTTTAATTGATGTTCTCATATTTTCGGCTATTCATCACTTTATTGCTAAAGAATCCAATAAATGCATTATCTTGCCCTGTGAAAAGAATATTTTATTTTTTGTTTAGACCTCTATCTTTATAATACAGACCCCATAGCCCAACGGAGGCATAAAAACCTTTTTCAGTCAACCTAACAAAAACAAAACAAACCATTCAATCTTATTTTGTTTAACTAGCCTAATATCTCAAAGTTAAAACATAGCTAAATCATACAGAGAGATCCCTATCTGAAGCTGGTAGGGTTAGATTCCAGTTTCAAAGTGGTTGGATAAAGTTACCTCTTGTAAATTTCTTCTACTCTGACAACCTTTGGGAATTAACTGAGCATTAACATAGTGGTGACCATACTGGGGAATTAAACAAACACTCAACTCCACAGTTTCTTTTTCCCTAGAAGAAAACTTTGCTTTTGAACAAATTATAAATCTGAGAAATAAATAATGTTCAGAGGTTGTTGAATGCTTGTACATAGTAATTTCGGATTCACAAAAATAAAAATATATAAAAATTAAAAAAATATGGCAACTAAAAGAGCTTATACTCGATCCCACCTAGACCTGGAACCTGCGATAGCAACTGATAATCTAGAACAATTACTTAGAAAGAAGACCATTGCAGAAGGTTCAGGGAGTCATAGTCCCCTTCACAGGTCTCCTTCTTTCCCAGAGGAACTTGTTGCCCTTCAAGATCTCGACTTTGACACCATTTTTGAACAAATCCTGTTTAGAACAAAATCTGATAGCTTTGTGACTGAAACCATTTTAGGTCCAACCATCCTACAACCCTAGACTCCTAAAATACTATCTCCCACTGCAAAATCTCAAACCGCTCACTCTGTGCCAGCTAGTCCCTCATCCTCCTCATTTCCTACCACCTCCCCACCTATCATCCAGGTTGTTGTCCCACCTCCTCCACCTATCATGGCAGCCAGATATGCTCCCTTGGTGTTGGCCGCACCTCTACATGCTATGCCCCGGGATTATCAAACGAGACTCCCACACTTCGATGGTATAGGGCCCTTGAACGCACAACAACACGTTGATAAAATGAATGACTATTTTGACTTGCAGGAAGTGGATGAAGCTGACGTTCAAATGAGACTTTTTGTGCAGAGTTTGACTGGGGACATTAAGAAATGGTACAAAGGCTTATGTGCTACTTCAGTGGTCGACCTTACAACGTTTCAAAGAAGTTTTCTGGACAGATGGGAGGTAAAGAAAAATCCTCTCCAAATCTTGTCAGAATACAAAAACATCAGAAGGGATCAAGGAGAGACAGTACAAGACTACTGCACCTGCTTCAACAATCTGTACAATGCAATTCCATCCGATATTAAACCCCCACAAGGTTTGGCACTGATAAAATTCCCTGACAGTTTTGATGCTGATATGTCGTATCAATTAAGGGAAATAAACTCCACCACCCCGGAGGACATGCAGAAAAGCACAATAAGTGTAGAGGCCAACTTATTGGCTAAAAGGGCACAACAGAGGATGGAAAGGAGAGTCACGATTAAAGAGGAACCTTCCACATCTTCTTCTGATGCCAAACTGGATTCCTTAGCTAGAGCAATGGAAAGGATGATGGAGAGACTTACTATAGCCGAAAGAAATCCTCTTAGAGAAAACCAATCGGCTCCACAAATTTGGAATCCTAACTTCAGAAGAAATCCTCCTCAAATTAGGCAGAGAGATCCTAGGGATCAAAGAGAACAGAGGGCTCCTGATCAATAAATCAGAACACCCCTACAGGAAAATTGTGCCGATGAAGGTGAAGAGGTAATTGAAGAATTAGAGGACAGACACATAAACCTCATGGGCATTCACGATAACGAAGCCATTTTCCTTACTCAGGAAGAGCAAGAACTTTTCCTTCTTTCTCAAACAGAGTTGAGTGAGGAAGCTGAAGAAACTGAACAACAGGCATTTGAAAATGCCATTATGGAGGTATGCAGGAAGTACAATCTACAAAGTGAAAAGACAGATGAAAATTCCCCAAGAAAGGTAACCGAAACGAAGAAAACAATTGAAACCAAGAAAGCTCCTGAGCCTTCTACCAAGAAGATCCCCGAGAAAGGTAATGCTAAAACTCCAACAAAAAGAAACCCTACCATTTTACAAAGATCAACATAGACTGAGGTTTCATCAACCAACCAACCAAATACTTCTGCCCAAAAAACTATGGTGGATAGATCAGAATTGCTGAGCCAAAGCAGAGCACCTACTCCTTTCATCCTCGAAGGGGAATTAGCCAAAGTGAAAATTCCCATTCCCCTTTTCGAGTTGATGAGTAAGAACGCTTACCGATCGTAGGTGATCAAAGTGCTGAGCATTGAGCCTGATATAGGCATGAAGGACTTAACCATTGGATCGACGAATCATTCGAAAATGGTAAATCTTATCGATGATCAACCTGAACTCCTGTTTGGCCCTGAAGTTGATGGTCAGATTGACATTGGTACTTTTGCCCCTTTTTACATCAGCCTTAATATACACGACCTGATTCTGCACAATGCTATGTTAGATTCAAGTGCTTCCCATAACCTGATGCCTAAAGTAGTGATGGAAAAACTAGGACTTGAGGTCACCAGACCTTACTAGGATTTACACTCTTTTGACTCCAACAAAGTCAGATGTATCGGGTTGATCAAGGACTTATGTATCACCCTAGTTCAGATTCCAGCAAAAATCATGGTTATGGATGTTGTGGTCACAGACATTCCCCCGAAATATGGTATGTTGTTGTCCAGGTCTTGGGGGGACAAGTTGAAAGGCACGTTGCAGTTGGATATGTCATATGCCACCATCCCAGTATTCAGACAACAGAGAAGACTGTACAAAGAGACACTGATGAAATATATGGTCAGCAGCTAGGAAAAGCCCCATAACTATCCTATATACTCTACTCACTCTGATCTAGATTCCTTCATCCTGTATAACGACGGTGATATGGGAGAACAAATCGCTCAGCTAGAAGAAGATACATTTGAACCGAACGAAGGCCAAGAAATCACTGAGGCAAAAGGGAAGAAACTCGTAATAAGTGAAGAATTACCAGCAGATTTCTGGAGCATGGACTTCGATGGAGCTGTAAGCAAAGAAGGAGTTGGAGCAAGAATTTGGTTGCACAATCAAAAATCCAGGTATTCGGAAAACCATTCTTACAAACTGAATTTTCAATGCACTAACAACATAGCCGAGTACAAAGCTTTGATGCTTGGCCTGAAACTACTAAAGAAGGTTGGTGCCAAACAAATCATGGTAAGAGGCGATTCTAAATTAATTATCAAACAAATTAAAGGTGAGTATGCAACAAAACATCCCAGGCTTAGAGCTTATAGAAACGATGTTTTGGATGCCCTTCAATGTTTCACTGAAGTTGATTTGTAGGTGATGCCCATGGGACATAACATTTTAGTAGATGGTTTAGCTACACTAGTAGCTACATGCAAGATACCTTTTCATTCCACTCGCCCGTACACGATGGAGGTAAAGTGTAGACTGACTGTCCTGGACAACATCAGATACTGGCAAGTATTTGGGAATGATGACCAAATTGAAGATTTTCTACAATGTAAAACTGATTTCGAGTGTACAAACATAGACTTAGAAAATGATGATGAAAATGTGAATAAATATGTTTTTGGAAATAATAGTGTAAATAAAATAGATTTAGAAGAATCGGGTGAAGATGAGATAGATTCTGATGTTTTTCATTTAAAGAGTAATGTTTTACCTAGGGTTTTAGTTCCGTTAGAAGACTTATTTGATTTTAATGATGTAGCTAAAAAACCTAAAATTGAAGCCAGTGGGAAAGAGGTTGAAGAATGTAACATAGGGACAGAAGAGAAACCCAAGATGGAAAAACTTTTAAATATTTACCCCCTGAGCAGAAACTCAAATACATTGAACTTTTCAAGGAATATGTGGACGTGTTTGCTTGGCGTTATGAAGACTTAAAATCTTATGACACAAGCATCATTCAACATAAGATCCCGATAAAAAAAGATCAAAAACCTTTCAGAAAGAAACTTAGGAGACTCAATCCCAAGTTACTTCCCCTGATAGAAAAATAAATAAAAAAGATGTATGATGCTAAAATCATAGTTCCTTTACAATTTTCCAAATGGTTTCAAATCTGGTCCAGACCTGAAAGAAAACTAGGGAAATTAGGCTTTGCATTGATTTCCGAAACCTGAACAAGGTTTCCCTAAAGAAAAAATATCCACTGCCAAAAAAGGACTATATATTACAAAAGGTAGTTGGATCCAGCCAAATCTCCTTACTCGATGGTTTCTCAGGCTATAACCAGGTTCTCGTTCACCCAGATGATCAAGAGAAAACAACTTTCACAACACCTTGGGGTACCTTCATGTACATGAAGATGCCTTTTGGTTTGATGAATGTTGGATCCACTTTACAAAGAGCGATGGACATCGCTTTTGTGGAAGAACTTGGCAGATTTATTGTCATTTATCTGGATGACGTAACTGTTTATTCCCAGTCCGATGAAGAGCACTTGTGACATCTCCGATGAGTGTTTGAGAAATGCAGGAAATTTGGGATTTCTCTAAATCCTAAGAAAATCCTTTTCGGATTAGAGGAAGGTAAATTGTTGGGGCACATAATCTCTAAGGATAGAATTAATATAGATCCCATCAGAATAGAAGCCATTCAAAAACTGGAACACCCAAGAAATATCAGAGAGTTACAATCTTTCATTGGAAAAATAAACTTTTTGAGAATATTCATACCTAACCTGGTTGAGCTTCTCGGGAACATCACCAACATGTTAAAAAAGAACACAAAAATAAAATGGGACACTGAATCCAAGTAGTCTTTTGAACAAGTTAAACATGCACTCACACAAGCTCCAGTATTTATCAGTCCTAACTTCACCAAGGATTTTTACCTTTTTTCTTTCTCTTCTGAACATACCATTGCAGTAGTATTACTATAGAAAAACAACGAAGGGTATGAACAACCCATAGCCTTTTTCAGTAAATCTTTAAGAGATGCTGCTTTGAATTATAAAATAATGGAGAAACAAGCTTTTGCCCTGGTAAAAGCCATAAACAATTTTAGAGTATATATTCTCCATTCCCACACCATCGCATACGTTCTGAACGTAGTAGTGAAGGATATTTTAACCCAGGAAAATCCATATGGAAGAAGGAGAAAATGGATTTCTATCATTATGGAGTATGACATAGATATTAAGCCTACTAAACTAATTAAAGGTCAAGGTCTAGCAAATTTAATGGCGGAATCCAATTTCCATGCTCTTGATATTAATTTCTTAGCTGCAGTAGATGAACAGGGAGAGCAGGCGACTCCAAGCGTGAAAGAGGTATTTCTGAACTCTCCATGGTATGCAGACCTGATATTTGTTTTGTATAACTTACAAGCTCCCCCTGGTCTGACCAAAACTAAAGCTAGGTTTTTGAAATTGAAAGCACTAAAATTTTGCATTCTAGAAGACAATCTTTATTGGAAGGATCCTGGAGGTATTTTGTTGAATTGTCTATTAAAGGATGAAGCTGACAAAGTATTGTAGGATTTTCATGCAGGATACTGTGGTGGTCACCTGAGATGGAAGACCACAGCTAATAAAATCCTCAGAGCTAGGTTCTATTGGCCTACACTATTTGCTGATATGCATCAGAAGGTGACTTCGTGTCATAAATGTCAGGTGTTCGAGGGCAAAAATATTCTCCTCCCTTTGCCTTTGAAACCAATCTCTGTTGAAGCTCCTTTCCAGCAACGGGGATTAGACTTTATCAGAGAAATACATCCTCCCTCTTCAGGCCAACACAGGTGGATTTTTATTGCTACAGACTATTTCACAAAATGGATCGAAGCTGTACCAAGTAGGCAAGCTACTGATTCTGTCATTATTAAATTTTTAGAAAATAATATCTTGTCTCGTTTTGGGTGTCCAAGAAAAATTATAACCGACAATGCAGCTGCTTTCCGATCCAAGAAGCTCATAAATTTTTGCAACCAGTATCATATCGGTTTGGGACATTCCACAGCTTATTACCCTTAGGTAAATGGGATAGTGGAATCATCTAATAAAACCCTGGTTAACATTATTAAGAAGACGTTGCAAGAAAAAAAACGTTATGGCATAACAAGCTAGTTTTCGCACTATGGGAAGACAGACTGACCACCAAGAGGTCAATTGGTATGTCTCCATATCAGTTGGTCTATGGAACTGAAGCAATTTTTCCTACATCCTTAGGGGTTCCTGTCATGAAACTGCTACAAGAGATGCAAGCCGAGCCAAATGATTCCCAAAGAAGGATAAACCAGATGATCCACTTGCAACAGTCCAGAGAATAAGTATACAACAAAACTCAGGTTTTCTAGGAGAGCATAAAAAGGATCTTTGATAAAATAACTAAAGAAGACGACTTTGAGCTAGGTGACCTGGTTTTGAGATGGGATGCTTGAAATGAAGATAAGGGGAAGCATGGAAAATTCGACAGTCTATGGAAGGGACCTTACATAATTCACGCATTCAGAGGAAATAATTCTTTCCTTCTCAACAACATTGATGGGACCGATCTTCTAGGAGGACCTATGAATG
The DNA here is from genome assembly GCA_009831015.1 of Picea engelmannii. Taxonomy (NCBI): domain Eukaryota; kingdom Viridiplantae; phylum Streptophyta; class Pinopsida; order Pinales; family Pinaceae; genus Picea; species Picea engelmannii. The sequence goes on along the minus strand of ML779175.1, from coordinate 900,778 downwards.
GCAGAATGCTGAATCACTACTCACCTCCTCAGTAGGGACCTTGAGTCACACCTTTCCATTGTACAAATCATTTTATTGTGCTGACAAGTGTTTGAGTGAATAATTTTGATCAGATGGTTGAAGCCCAAAAAGAAGGCCCTAAGCCACTGAACATTGTCATCAATCTTTCAAAAATAATAAAACAAATCAAACAACAAAGGAAACTATGGAGAAAGTTTTTCAGAACATCAGAAAACAAGATTCTTGGCACTTCACAAGGAGAGTACCATCCCCAGGTGGAGCCGTTGTTATAACCCTATAATTTATAGGATCAACTGGTGACTGAAAGTTTTATCCTTTTATTGTTTTGGTTGGCAAACTATTTTTCATTCTGTAAATAATTTGAGAAAAAAGAAAAGAAAAGAAAGAAAAAGAAAAAGAAAAAGAAAAAGAAAAGAAAGAAAAAGAAAAAGAAAAGAAAGAAAAAGAATAAAAGAGGGCATAAAATAAATTTAAATAAATCCCCATGCAATAACAATGACTTGGTCCATACAGTTTAAGCATGGTCAAGTCCTTTAAATTGATGTTGATAGGAGTAGAGAATAAGCTTGGCTATACTGTTTAATCTTAGCCAAGAAAATTAGGTTAGCTAGTGAATAAATTTGACCGAACTGCCTAATCTTGGTCAAATAACCCCAGGATAGAGTAATTTCTTAGTCCAATAGTTTAATCTGGGCTAAATATCATAGGTAATTAGGTCAAAGCATATAATAGTTTGCTTTATCTCAATAAAACAGGCATGATGATCGATGTTGAACCCTATCTTTGATGTTTGAAAGTTGAATGTCTAACCCCATTGTGATAAAAACAGGGAAAGCTTGGACAAACCCACTTAAAGCGCTTATCCTAAGTTTTCAGAGAAAATATGAGTTTGTGCTCACAGATTAAAGACAACGCATAGATAAATGGCTGAGGTGCTAGCGCTCAGATCTACAGTTGATAAGTTTTTTTGGACCCCCCCCGACTGTTCTATCTTTAATGGTAGGGGGGGACGGTCTAGAATTAGGTATAACAAAGGCGCACATCTGAACGCCTGAGGCGTCAGTGCCTAGATCCACAGTTGAGATTGAATTTCAGACCCCCCCGACTGTTATGCTTTTAATGGTCGGGGGGGGGTCTGAAATGTTGGTTAAACATTGTGCTCCAATCTACGATCCAGTGGCAGGTGCACCGATGGATGACTGACAATATTTTTTGGACCCCCCTGACCGGTCTGCCTTTAACGATGGTGGGGGGGTCCAAAATGGAGTGATTTTCTGGTGGGCCCTCTTCTCTATGTGGTAGGAATCCATTTCTCCATACTCCTACCACGTACCACTTACCACTTTCTGACATACCCCCCGTCACCCCATGACATCATTTTCCACTTTTTCCCCGAAGGGTCACGTCTCATAACTCTATCAGTCCATTCCCCCTATTCGCTCGTTACAAGTCCCTTCACCATGGTCACTTCCCAATCAACACCTGCCACGTCACCCGATCATATTCGTCATTCATTGTTACCTGTCATATCATGCTCCAAAAGACCCGTTGGCCATTTATTACTGGCTAACTTATCCGTTAGCTTCATGGATGATTTTAGGGGCTAAATTTCGCTCATGGGCTAATTTTCCATGGTTTTTCCAAAAATGTGATTCACTATTTTAAAAATGATTCGCCCAAATTCTATAAGATAAAATTATTTTACCTTAAAAATCGCCAAAATTTTATAAAAACTATATAAAATCCTTAGAAATTTGAAT
>ML779175.1:835923-883342 GCA_009831015.1 Picea engelmannii | reverse complement strand
AACAACCATTTGTGGCACCAAAAATGTATCCTCCCTTCTATTTTCCCTAGAAGCCATCTCCAATCCTTGATACCATAGCCATAGGGATTTAGTATAAAACCAAAATATTTTAGTTCATTTTGCATCTAGACCACCCTATATTGTAGATGGTGGATCATGTATGTTACTTCATCTTGCAACTCATTGAAACTTATGGAGGATTTTAGGAGATTTACCTCCATACCTGTCACCTTACATAATAGATCCAAAAGTTCTTTGTACGTATGTATGTCTCTAACAAAACGAAGACCAAATAACAGTGTGTAGTTCTTCCTATGTATATCCCACTCCCTTGTGTATGAATCGACCTCCAAGGAACCCAAATTGTTCCAATGATATAACCTTTGATAAGATTATTTTCAAACATGCAACAATCACTTTAGAAAGAATATTGTAAATGAAGTTGCATGATGATATCAGACGAAAATCCTCAAAGGAATTCGACTTTTCAACTTTAGGGATAAGTGCAATGAAGGAAGTGTGAATGGTCAGATTTGTATAGATCCTGTGTGAATGGCAATTTTTTTTTTTTTTTTAAATACCCCAATATTGGTCGCTTTAGTGACCAACTTGTTAGTCATTATAGTGACCAACCTGTTCGTCGCTAGTATAGATAATTGGTTGCAAACATCAACAGGTTGGTCGCTCTAGCGACTAATAGGTTAGTTGTTAGAGTGACCAACCTGTTCGTCGCTAGTATAGAAAATTGGTCGCAAACATCAACAAGTTGGTCGCTTTAGTGACTAACCTGTCAGTCGCTAGAGTGATCAACCTGTTCGTCGTTAGTCAGTTAGAAACAAACTGATCCTCTTTCTTTTGACCTTTTTAATTGATGGTTTGGTCGTTCTTGCGACTAATATTAGTCGTTTGACTGACTAAAATTCGTCGCTAGATGAACATTTCCCTATTGTGAATAGGCTTCTTTTTCCAGTCACTAGATCGATGAAGATCCATGTGTGGTCACTAGACCAACAATTTTTTTTTATCTTTGTCACAAAAACGACTCTATGCCGACGAAAATTCGTCTCTACTTCGTCGCAAAAATGTTCAAATTTAATAGTGTAACCACTTCATTTCCCCCCAAGAACTTAGCACAGGGTGAGATTATCGCTCCCCTATAACTAGGAAGAGGGGATAATGGGGGTTCATCCCCCTATCCATATGGGTCATGGGGCAATGAAACTCCAAAAAGGACAAAAACTCAAGGTGAAAGACAATATTTTGACCTCAAAATGATAGGTTTCCCCTCCAACATATCTAGGGAATATGAAAAATATTCCCACATGGTGATGAAATTGTGACACTTGAGTGTGACACTTAAGTGAAACACTTAGTAATGCGACAAATATATGTGTAACAAATTCCCCTTAAATTTTGAGGTCATAAGAAAAGTTGATGGCCAAAACACTTTACAAAAATATGCATGTAAGGTTGATGGAAAAGGAGAGTCTAGCGGAAGTTGCAAACAAAAATCAAATAGTATATATGTATCATCCCCGATGTAGAAATACCCATGTTTGGACTAAACTAACTCAAAGCATGGTCGTTGACCAATACACTGTAGATCCATGAAAGTATTGACTAAGGATATGGCCACCAAAGATACAATGTGGATCCATACCTCCATGACACTATCATGTTGTAGCCATGAAAGAATACACAATGGAGCTACAATATGACAAAAACATAGCCATGGACCAATACAAAGTGGATCTATGTGGAAACATATATATTAGTGAGATTTATAGCATGGTGGCCATACTAGGATCTTCTAAGTACTCAAATAATCTCCATTGCAACCTGACTGAGGAACATATTAGAGGTGGGTTCTTGAGGGGTTCCTAGGGTATTTGTCCCAATCCCAAAATTGTACAATTATAGCCACATGAATAGATATATTGATTTCAAACATGGTAGAAACCACTTGATTACTGATCATTGATGTATACCGTTAACAAGTGCAATGGAAATCACTAATGATGACAATGACTCTCAAGGTAGCCTAGTACATTCTAGTGAATTTGAATAAATGAATTGAAGTCAAACATTCGTTGAATCATTCTATCAGAGGAAAATGATGTAAAACTATTGTCAAAAGTGAGGAGACCTACCATTGGGGCATGTAGGTTCCAAGGTACTAAACGGTTTCTAAGTCTAATTCCTATATAATGTGTTGAAGTCAATAGGAATAGACTCATCGAAGGAGGGCCATGATGTGTGCTCCATCATCGACAAGAAATTGACATAGGAAAATGACGTAATATAATATACCAAATGAGCACAAAATGACACAAGGATGAAGGTTTGTAATAATGCAGAGTGGTTGATTTGGGATGAAACTTCCCTTGACCATTGTGAGGCACAACAAATGACTTGGAAACATTGATTCGATGAGATATAGACCAAAACATGGTGTGACGATAACTGGGGCACTCTTTGGGTGGGACGAAGGGGGTATAAGAACTCATAGGATTAGTATGACTAAGAGAAAATAAAATTACCCAATTGTAATATAAGAAGCAAACAAGTGCCATGTTCAAGGGTGACAACAAACAACTGCCATAATGTTTTCCAAAAAAGTAACCCACTTCCCTCAAATTCCCCCCCACCATGAACGATGAGTACCTCTTTGTTTTTTAATGAGATTGAAGAGGATAAAAAATGCTCGATACAACTCATCTTTGATGAGTCCCTCATCACATGTTTTTAACAAACCTGAAGAAGTAGAGGTTTGGTCCTATATGGGTCCTTTAATGTATAATTCTATGAGCCCAAAGAAGATAAAATCAGTGGTATTTTCACATTTAGAGAGTATGAAAAGAACTTAAAGGAGACTCCAAGAGTGTTATTTTTTGTAAATTTAGTCCCCCGAGCCCGAAAATGTTTAAAAAAATACAAGGGATAACTCTTCTAGGAAAGGTTGACTAGAGTATTCATTTTTCGTAATTAGTCCATATCTGAAAAGGTTTAAACTTACACCGAATAGACGTCCTTTTAAATCATTTTAACAAGTGTGAAAGGAAACAAGATCGCTCAATTTTTTTCCCATGTTTATAGAGTCCGATAAGAGATTAAAGGAGACTCCAAAGAGTTCATTTTTCATATAGTTTTTACGAGCCCGAAAAATTGATAAAAGTATACTCACTAACTTATTATTATGTATTTATGAGCACGAGAAAGAAAAAATACTAAACTCATATAGATAGAACGAGTGGCATGCAACTAAGTTCCAATGGGTGGAACAAATCCTAAGTAATGACTATGATAGGGCGTAGCAAGTAGGCATGGCAAGCAAGGACCAGTCACAACAACATTTCTCTCTAGAGGGTAACTACAAAATGGGAGCAATGTGATGCGAACGACTAACGTCAAGCATAATTGCAATGGACATAAGCAAGTGAGACGAAAAATAAAAATGAATTAGTACCAAGTGTAACCATTAAGTAGACAATAAGATGTCTTCTTAATTTTTTAAGGAGCTTGAAACAAAGAATGAACTATGCTTGAAGTGTCTGCTTCATTTTTTAACGATCTTGAAACAAATAATGAAATTATGCTCGGGGTTGGTTTCATTTTTTAATGATCTTGAAATCGAAAATGAACTATTCTCGGAATGATACTCATTGACATGTTTCTTCCCCAGTAGAGTTGTCGATATTTGTTGTGGAAATTTTTCCCCCACAGACAGGTGAAACCCCCCTTGGATCAAGACTCCTTTGATCCAAGAAGAAGGTAACAAATGGTTCCCTACTTTCCCCTTAAATATATTATATATTTGCATGAAAAGAATGAGAAGAGAATATGAGATAATGGGATAGATGACCTACCTCCTTTCATTCGATTGTACTCACTACTCCATCCATTGATCTTAATGTCCAAGCTCCTAGTGCAATAGAAATCCCGCAAGGGATAAAACAACACTTATTTCTTCCACAATATACTGTTAGCAAAAATAGATCTATCTATATTGAACTAATAAAAAATAGACATGCATACAATAAGAAACATAGGCATGAGGGGAATCGGCCAAGTTATATTATAAGGAGAGAAATAAAGCACTTACAACTTTGGTGTTGATGTTGTAATAGCTCCTCCAATATCTCCTTTCCAACCCTTTGAATGTTACAAGATCATAAGTATGATACTCTAAAATTCTTCCTCCCCTTTCACCCAAGAATGGATTTCATTATATAGGATTTGAGGTATAACAACCATAAGATAATTTGTGGAGAGGATTGGATCAAATGTGGACTTGGTCGAATATACAAGATTGACCTTTTCTTGGATAGATGGTAGCTCGAACAAACCTCTAACTAACTGAAACCTCCTAGAAAAAACCTCTCAAAATAAGGTATGATGGTTGTAACCACTTCATCACCCCCCCCCGAAACTTAGCACAGGAAAATATTATCTCTCCCCTATAATTGGGAAGAGGGGGACAATTGGGGTTCATCCCCCTCTCCATATTGGCATGGGGGCGATGAAACTCAAAAAAGGAAAAAAAAATCAAGGTGAGAGATAGTTTTTCGACTTCCAAATGATAGGTTTCCCCTCTAACATGTCTAAGGATTATGACAAGTATTCTCACATGGTGATGCAATTCTGAAACTTGGGAAAGTGTGACACTTAAGTGCGAAATTTGGTAGTGCAAAAAATATATGTGTAACAATCTTGAAGTCTATGAACTCCTAGATTGACATATTAAATGTCAAGGATTTATACATATAAATAACCCAATATTTATTTGAAGCTTTCTAATTAACTTTGATGGTTTCTATATATCTTATTTGACCAGAGGAATATTTATTTTCTTCATATTATTCTATTTTACTATGTGAGAGCTTCTCCCCAAAAAATATTGTTTAAATGGTGCTTACCCATTGCAAATATTAGCAAATCTCCACTGTCCAATACACTAGGCAAGGGAAGATCCATAGTCATCTTTCCAAAGTTGTTACAGAGATTGCTAAAACATATTTCTCTTTCCCGGGGTCTCTCTCTCTAAGGTGTATTCTCATTGTTTGGATGATGAATTGGCATGCCCACACATAGTTCACTTATTGGCAGGGAATATCCATCTCGTTGGTTGTTTATATTATTTGTTGAGATGTTTTTCATCTTGTTGGGATATTAATTGGTTGTTTTGCGCATATCTGATGAAGATATACTTCCCATGTGTTATTTAATTGTTGTCACAAATTGATTCCAGAGTGTAAATTACAAATGACTCCACTCCAACAATTGGGTGCACCATCCCTTGTGTATTTTCTGTCTACTTTTCATGCAACCTTACCCTAGAAGTCGAGTGCACTATCCAACATTACCTTTCTATTCAAATGTATCTACACTCAAACTATAGTGTACAAGAGCCTCCATGCCCTTCTTCTCTATTGCATGTGATTTTAGCATGAATCCTAGCTTGGAGAGATCCCACGTAGGTTCATCTTGTTGTCCAAACGTCTAAGTGTGAGATATAGCCAGAGTAGATCCCCCACATGCCCACTCTTCATTGTCCAAGTGCAACACTAGATCATGAAGAAACCTTTATATGTTTCGTTGTTAGTTGACTTGCTGAAACCTAACCCTAATCCACCTTTTGGTGTAACACCTCAATATTAGCTCTAAATCTGGTATCATAGTACTCCTAAGAATCTACCTTGGGTTAGTTATAAATTATTCTCATTTTTTCTCATTGGCTCATGGTCTAGGTATGTCCGTTTTGATAACTAGTGCATTTTCTCTCTTGTCCACATGTCCCACTACTACTTTGGACATTGAACCATATACTAGCAGTATAGTAATGTTTATGTGTAGCAGATCTAACCATATGGAAAGTAACTAACATGGTTTGAATGACGCTATAGTTATGAGATAGATGTTGATTATACTAAGTGGAAAATGAATGGTTGGTTCATTCAATAAGGGGACGAATGAGTTAGTAATGGATAGCTTTTCCACCTCCATTCAAGATGATTTCAATATCGTTCATTTCTTAAATAATAATTTGATTGTTGCATGAGTTATTCGGGTGCCATCTCATGTGTTTAAGAGTTGTTTGGACTCTAAGGTTCTCATGAAATAGTTTATATCAAAGACGAGACGTCTCTCATTGGGAAATTAGATCGTGGTCTTGCATAGGATATTGGGGCCTTTCCATATGATATCATTAACTATGCTACAACCCATAAGAATGAGTGAGTTTATCAATAAAATAGACAAAAAGTGGTTGCACTCATAAATGCATTGAGCACTACACCCAAAAATCAGAGAAATGAATGGTTGATGTGCGTAGGATACAGAGCTTGAAGACCTTTCTCATCAGAGACAACGCTTGGATAGATTTAGAGATTAAATTCCACATAGGGTCTATGTTGGTGAAGAAATTTGGCTATGGGCCTCGTGATTAGAGATCAAAATATTTATGGATTTTGTTTATGAATGATTATAAGTGTCGTTGTGTTTCTCTAGTTGTGGTCGTGCACTCTCTTTCTACTTTCTTGAACAAGTCCCTTATTCAAATATCTTGGAATATTACTAGTGGAGTGTATTCCTATTGAACTATCTTGAATCTTGTAAGGCCCTACGAGGATTTTCTAGGGTTTGTAGTGGAAACCCTAATTGTCACCCTAGTTTCACTTACATTTTCTCAAGAAAGTCCTTAGTTGACCCCAAATTCCCAAAACAAATAGTAGGCATTAGTATTTTCTCATCTATTCAATCTTAAATTCAAAATTCAAAATTTTATCTTTATTTTAGGATAAGTCTAGGGTTTTTCATCTTACATTTAATTTGCAACCATAAAAAACCCTAGATGTCTAGGGCTCCCTTTGCGTTTTTACCTAAAAATTCATTTTTATTGGAAACTTACTCTAGTTGGTTTGTATTAAAGTGATTTTAGGGTTGGATTTCTTGGTCTTTTGGGATGTTACATGCTCTTAAAATTTCATAATTAACAAGTTACTTGAAACCCTAGTTTTATTCCTTGTTTTAGCCCTAAATTTCACTTGTTTATAATCTATTTAAGAAGATGAAGTATATTGCTAATATAAGTTGTTTTACTGTTGTAATTTCTTATCTTTTATGCAATTTTTATGACATCCTTCAATAATTTTCATATATAGACTATTTTGGAATAAATTTTCATTGGATAATCACTTAGTTATCCCTCTAAAACAACCCTAAAGTGAGAAAACCCTAAATAAAAAATTTACTTTCAGTAACCACTTAATCTATAACTCATATATCATAATTCATTGGTGGTAATTTAGGTAGTCAAATAGGTGACCTTAGACTTAAATTTGTCTTTCCTTAGGAACCCTAGCTTCTCCTAGGGAATCCTCCCTTGTGTTGTATTTGTGCTTCACTAAAACGAGGGAAGTGTTTATGTAGGTGACAATGGAAACACTTCCATGTTCCATTAGTCTTTATACCTTGTGAAGGATTTACACCAAGGTGCAAGATCATGTGATAACAAATACCACTTATGATTTTAGGGCACACCAAGAATCAAGGTAGGCAACCAATCATACTTCCCTTAATCATCCCTTTTCCATCTCCACTCACCTTGATACTATGTTTGAAGTGGACCATGGTATTAAGAAGATAATGAGTGAAACATACTAGGATTCTTGGAAAGTCAATGAATTGAAGGGTTACTTATATTCAACATACAAAATACTAGATCAACATTGAGTACCCAATTCAATTGGTTTCTCCCAAACCTCTTTCCTCCTCCCTTTATGAACAAAGGCCTTGCATTATTCATTGTTTGGAGATCTTTGACCTTTTTTGGTGGGGGTTCTTATGTAGGACTAGGAAAGGATTTGGATTAGACTCTATTTAATCCACACACCTGGAAAAACTAATAGGGAAGGTATTAATAGGATGTAACAACCTCAATTTATGTCTCCTTAGAAAAAATAAGTGGGTTTATTATGAAATATGGAGATCATGTGCTTGTATGAAGATATTGAGATAATTTGTAACTAGGTTATCAATCAAAATATTTATGGATTTTTCTTATGAATGATTATAAGTGTAGTTGTGTTTCTCTAGTTGTGGTCTTGCACTCTCTTTCTAATTTCTTGAACAAGTCGTTTATTCAAATATCTTGGAATATTGCTAGTGGAGTATATTCCCATTGAACTATCTTGAACCTAGGCTAGAAAAATTCTATACAAGACATCCTAGAATTGTGAGATGGGGGCTACCAACATGGAAATCATCACCCTCCATTACAAAATAAGATTGACCAGTATGAGATAGTTTTGAGAATTCCTTAATGACCCTTCTAAAGGAACCAACAACAGGGGTAAAGGCTAATTTACCCATATGGAAAGAAACTTAAAAGACGCCAGACAGAGACGCAAAAAAAAAATCCCAGAGAAGGAGTATCAGAACCCAAATTATGGCTTATGGGGTCCTGCCTGGTATTCTAGGTGCTCCTTTCCTTTATCATTTTTTCCGAGCTTGTCCCCCACCCCTCCTAGAGTGTCACCATCCTCGATTTGAATGGGGAAGTCTCGTGTTCCCTTAGGGTGTTAGTGCTAGGTTTCCTAGTGGACTCTGAACTTGATCCCAAACTAAGAGAAACAAAAGAGATCAAATTTACCATCGAGAAACTCAATCTCCTGGGTGGTACGATCATTGTCCCTTTTGGCCTGGGTCACTTCCTAAGCCACCATAGCCTTCATTTTCCAATGCATTTCTGCTAATTGGAAAAAATGAGTTTCTCTGGTGCGGGTGTATTTAGGGTCCTCTACCCAATACTACACCTCTCTAACAATGTCTGCCTCTGAAGTTAGGTTCCATTATTGCCTGACCACTTTGTCGATTCCCATGGAACACTTATTCTATTTCTTTATGCTCACGTATTGGAACTGCATCTCGGTCATCCAAGCAGCGCAAGCTACCCTTGACCGGGTAGCCAGACCTCTCGACGAAGAAGGCTTTGAGTGTTTACCTTTCAACCCTGCCCCCTTCCTGGCCATGGTTATAGAGGTTTGAAACTAGGGGATTATCACCTGGATGACTCAAATATGATAACTGAGATAGATTGGGCACTGCAGAAGGGACTTTCCTTTCTTCAACCAACTCTTACGCGTCACCAAATCCTAGAAAATTTCCTCTTTTTTTCTTTGGATTTCCTAGAGGTTCTTTTAATAATGGAACTGGCATGCCCATGGTGGGCTACAGACCCCAGGTCCTAAGGACCTTTCCTCCATGCCATTATGCTAGTCACATGGCTCAACCCGTTGACAATTGTACATGTTGCCCTTTCCCAATTTTGCTCGTAACTACCCAAATTATGCCTCAGCTCCATACTTTTGATATGACGCAAGCTCTTGACATCTTTGCCTGACTTTCCATGATGGGGCCATTCAATATCCATCTTCACTAATGACATTAGATATCTTCCATAGACTCCCTATTAAATGGCATAAGTGCTTCTAGAGAAGACATTACTCCATCCATCTTCCATTCGTCCTTGCATCAAATTAATGCGGGGTATTGGGTTGGTCGATATGATCACCAACCCTCACTTTGATGTGATTTCTCTCTACTTGATAGGTGCCCATATCATCATTGGGAGAGGGATTTTCCTGCATCTTCTCTAGGAACCGGGTGGCATTTGATGGGAATCTCGTTTTCCAGTTGGGCCTATGTCGCTCGGTCTTTCAACGAATTTCTTGAGACCTCATGCCTGATCCCCATCTGTTGTCACTTCCATTGCCTGGGGCTTTACATGGAGATTCATGTCCAGGATGCTTAGCCTCGTGGATTCCTGCTAGGTGGGAGACTCTATGGGGTCCTGCATATGCCACTTCATTAGTCTAAATTTTTTAAGGACTCCTTCCTTTTCCAAGAATTCCTCCACTGAGTTGGATTTTCGACGAACTTGGGATGGAATTAGCACCTGAAAGTGCTGAATTAATCTTGTGACCTAGATCTAGCCATACGATAATATCTAGTGTGTGGATATTTTCCCTTGGTGAGCTCCCTCTCTCAATCGAATTAAAGTTGATATGATCAAGAGGGAGTCTCCTTCCACCTAGAGGGTCGAGATACCATGGTGTTTTGCTAAGTCCAGACCTATAATGAGTCCTTCTAGTTCTGCCCTTTTATTGAAATTGTACCCCAAGTTACTGTCATACATAGTCAATATTATTCCATATGAGTCTCTTAATAGTCCCCCTGCACTATACTTCCCAGGATTATCCTTGGAGGCATTGTCAAAATTCAATTTGATTATTCTTTTTTCCGGTGGCTTCCACCCTTGGTGAGTTGTTTCTGTTTTTTGGGGAGGAGATTTGGGAGCTCATTGGAAGGAAAGGTCAAAATTCCAAGACTTGAAGATGTCATATTCCTTCTCATGTACGTTTCCATATTACATTGACCAGGTACTCGTAACGATGGATTCTTGGATATTCTCTTTAATTTTGATCCACACTCCCATGATAGATATGGGATTTTTCTTGAAGATTCATTTCTTTCTTTCTTTCCACAAATTCCACATCGAGATCCCAGGAAAGAGCTCTTAGGATTTATTCAGGATGGGGTTTTGGAAAGGCTCAACTAACCATTGGGTGGTTAGGTTTGATGGGTTCTCCTTATATTTCCAAGCTCTCCAGAACATTATTTCCCCAAAATCCCAAATCCTTCATGCTTCGATGCAGGAACAAAAGTGTTGGGAAAGGGTCTCCACCTCTATTTTGTAAAGCATACAAATGGAGGGGCCTTCATACCCTTTTGATCTGAGTTTGTCCCAAGTCAAAACTTTTCGAGAGATAACCAACCATAAGAAAGTTTCTATGTTGGGCTAGATTCCTAGCTACCAGATACGCTGCCAGTCCTGTCTCATATCCTCTTCTGAAAAATTCGTTGCTTGAAGATAGGCATATTTTACTCTATACATCCACTCTCCTTTGTTTCCCCATTGGAGAATATCCAGTCTGTTTCTTAATTTAAACTATCTGAGGAAAATCTCTCCTTTAATGCAATTTACTGTCTCTGGTTCTAGATTGATAGGCCAATCAACCAGATATTTCCATTGTCTTATAATTTCTACTGATGGAGTGCCTGAGCTCTCCCAATACCGATGGACTAGAGACCATCCTATTTCCAACAAAGAGGTTCTAGCACATTCCATACTTTCATGATTTTGTAGGGTTGGGATTTGTTCCCAGGAATCATCCTAGAAGAGAGTGGTCTTCCCATTATGGACTTCCCATAAAATTTCATGCGGATTAGATCTCAGTTCTGCCAGGCCAAATTCCAGATAAGAGATCCCGGGCGGAGGCCATCCATGCGAATGAGATCCTGAGGGCCAACCTCATAGCATATTTTTTTCCCCATACCTTGGCCCATAAATCTTCTAGATTAGTAATCCATATCCACCATAGTTTGGCTACTAGAGCTCGACCAACATGCAGGGGATCCCTAATACCAATCCCTCCATGTGTCTTTGGTTTGTTTAGTTTATCCCAAGCTACTAAGGCCCATTTTTTCTCTTTTTTCGCCCCTCTCCATAGGAAGGAACTTTGCAGGGTCTTGATATTTTTCAGTATTCCTTTTGGAGCTGCCAACATTGAGAATAGGTATAGGGGAATAGATATTAGGACCGACTTGATGAAAAGAATTCTTCGAGGGAGGGTCAAGAATCTATGAGTCAAGTTTGTCAACTTTTTTTCTAATTTGTCCAAAATCTCCTGCCATGTAGAATTTTTGGCAGCCTTGTTGAGAAGCAGGGCTCCCAAGTATTTGGAGGGGAGACTGGCCTTATGGAAACCAAGTATCTTGGATATGTGTCTTTCAACAGGAATAGAAGTGTTAAAGTAAAAAATTTGAGACTTGTAAAGGTTTATGATAATACCTGAAGCTTCTTTGTAGAGATCCAGCACATGTCTGATTGTTGTGGCTTCTTTGACAATAGGGATCCCCATGAGAAAATTGTCATCAACAAACTGGAGGTGGGTCACAAGATCTAACCCTTGTTGCAATATTAGACCTTGGATTTTTCTTTCTGCCACCTCCTTCTGGATAAGTCTTCCTAGGCCTTTAGCTAGGATGATATAAAGGTAGGGGGGGAGAGGGTCTCTTTGCCGTAAGCCCCTTGGCAGGTTGAAATGTTTTGAAGGGGAGCCATTGATAAGGATAGAGAAGAAAGCTTTGGAAACTAGCCCAAGTAAACAACGGACCCATTCCTCTGCAAAGCCGAAAGCCTCGAGCATTTTCCTTAGGAAGTTCCAATTGATTCGATCATAGGCCTTATACATGTCCAATTTAATGAGCATGCCCACTTTTTTTGAATACTTCATAGAGTGTACTATTTTGTGTGCAATGACAATCCCATCCAGGATTTGTCACCCTTCCATGAAACCTCCACCCTGCTTGGAGATAATATTTTTTAACAGGGGTTTAAGTTTATTGGCCACCAATTTAGAAACAATTTTGTAAATGACATTATAGAGGGCGATTGGTCTGGAATTTTCTGTCGTATTTGCCTCTTTTTCCTTTGGGATTAGATCTAAAAAGTTGGAATTGAAAGCTTTGAGCATGGAGCCTGAAATTCACGATTGTTCCACAACCTCCTAGATGTATTTTCCAATGATTTTTCAACACTTTTGGAATAACTCAGAAGTGAAGCCATAAGGGCTCGAGTACTTCCATGTTTTCATATCCATAAATCTGCTTTATACTTCCTTCGGGGAGGTCGGGCTCATCAAGAATCGATTTTGGTTAGGGGTGATAAGCTTAAGAATGTGCCTAGAGATCTCATGGATCGCCTCCATTTTGTCCTAATCTGGTTCTGTGAGGAGGGTTTTAAAATGGTTAACCAATTCCCTTTTTATGACCTCAGGGGAGTCGATTCTTTCACCCGAACCCTGAAACAGGGTCGAGATCCTGTTTTGATTTCTTCTTTGGACCAGGGAGTTATGGAAGAATTTTGTATTTCGATATCCTTCCCTCAACCATTTGATTCTGGATTTTTGTTTCTAGAGGACTTCTTCTTGGTGTTCCCTCTCATCTAGCTACATTCTAATTTGAGATTCACGTTCCCAGATCTCTTCCAAAAAGGTTCTTGAAGAAGCTAAATGCTGAATTATATCCCTTTCTAAGTCTAATCGATTATTTTCTTCAAAAATATTTCCAAATACCTCCTTATTCCATTTCTTGAGTTGAAGTTTGACATTCTTTAACCTTTGTTTGAACTGGTACATTTTTGTTCCATAAAGGTTTGGCATCTTTCCCCACTAGGTTTCAATATTAGGAAAAAATTCCCGGTGCTCCATCCAGAATTTTTCCATATGGAAAGGCTGAGGGTGGGGCAGTAAGGTTTCCTCCTAAGTAAGACTGATTGCTCAATGGTTCGAGCCAAAGAAGGGGAGAAATTTTGTATCTATTTCTTGTTGTGCTCAAAAGAGGGATTCTGAAGTCAGAAAGATGTCTAGCCGCACAACTATGTTTCTTGCCAGACCTATCTTATTAGTCCAAGTAAATGGGCCATTGTTGGTGTGGATGTCTACTAGTCTATGGCTAGAAATCCACTCTCGGAAGGAGTCACTCTCCCTCCAATATTCATACACTGCCCTTTTTCTCCCAGATGGTTGTGATCATGTTGAAATCTTCCCCAATGACCCAATATTGGCCACTCAAGGAGTTTCCTAGGAGGTTCAGGGATTCCACAAAATCTCTCTTAAGAGGGGGGAGATGCGGGCCATAAGCATTCTAGAGGAAGTTGTGGGACTGAGGTCCTAAACCCTTGAAGCTCATTGTGATGATTCTCAGGGAGAGGACAAATGGTACCAAAGTCCCTTTCTTAGGGTCCCACAGAATTTCCAAGACACCAGATCCCGCCTCAAAATTTACCACTTCTACCTCGCACCGTTTCCATATCTTTTTTGCAAGATTCTCCATTGAAGTTCTGTCACATTTTGTTTCCTAGATCATAACTATCTCCACCTTCACCTGTATTATCCTTTTTTTCAGCATTTTGTGTTTGGATGGGGCATTTAGGCCTCACACATTCCATGAGATTAGCTTCATGATCACTTATGTTGGGTTTTGAAGTAATTTTTTGGGATTCCAACAACTTGTCCCGAGTCCACAAGGTGTGCACTCGTTTCTTCGGCCACCTAATTATAAGGGTTTCTACCTCTTCTTTTTTCCTCATTAGAAGATTTCTTGAGATTTTTTAGAGGTTTGGTTTTGATTCCAAAGCTACCAGAGGAGCTCGCTAGAAGCGCCAAGCCTAATTCCAACCACCCAGATTCTAGAGTCATCTCCTGCGAGCATGATATTTGTGCTCTGTGTTCAACTTTTATCTCTAGTTCTTCAAGATATTTCTTTCGAATATTTGGTTGTTTTTCCACTTCTTCCATATCTATCTCATATCCTTCTGCTTCTTAGCTTAGTTTGGTTTGATTTTCCTGGGTATGCATCTCCATCTCCCGCTCTCCTAGATATGGTTTAGTAGACTTTAGATCTGGTGTTTCCTCTATTTTGCGCCATAAATCTTTCTGAGGAGTTGAGGCTGTAGGAGGAGTCTTTAGAGCAATTTGTTATTTCTTCGTTCCTTCTTTGGTATGATCATCATCCTCCAAGGATATCTCCATCAGGGCTTCAAATTTATTTTTACTTGATCCTCCCTCTTTAACTCGTCGGTTTCCCAGTCTTCGCACTCCCCTTCATTTCCCCTGTATTTTCGTGAATCCTTTAGCATATTTGTTTTCTAGTTGTTTTACTTCAGGCTGCTTGGCATTCATTGAGCAGTCACAATATAAATGACCATGAGCATGACATTTACTGCATTTGAATGGGATGTGTTCATAGTCCACCGTCTGGGTCCACTCATTATCTTGGTATGCTATTGTTACTGCATCCGAAAGGGCTCTGGCTACATTCATATAGATATAGATCCGCACATAGGAAGTGTATTTGGGCACTTTTATGATCTTTGATATTTTGATGAAAGAACCCAAGGTATTCCCTATTCCTTCCAGAGTTTCCTTCTCCCAAAATTCATGTGGTAAGGAGTAAATTCTAACCCGGACCGGGGCTGTTGTGAAGTCCTCCTTCTCTGGGGAAAACCTCTCTATCCAATATCGAAGGTGGAGACCCGCTAAGTTAAAGAAATAAGGCCCTTCCTCGAAGATCTTGTCTCTTTCTATCGGGTTAGCAAAGATGGTTGTAAAGAAACCTTTAGATCCTAGCTTTAAATCCACTTGGCCTTTTATCTTCCATCTAGTACTTACCCATCCCATGAGCGATTTCTCGGATGGCCATATGCCCATGAATTTTCTTATTAGGGCATGATATTTCATGTTTTGAATATAGTTGCCAAATGTTAGGTGAGGTCACTTCATACCTGGGATTTTTCGAGGTATGCGTGTGACATCCATTCACCTTAGTTCAATCATCTTAGTTCTGTCGGCTTGTGGGTTCAACAGGTCCCCCATCCTGTCCTTGCTGTCTTTGCTCGTGCCTCCTATGTCAAGATTTTATGGTTTTTGTTGTGCTTTCCCCAGCACTGCATCCTTAAAAGTTGCCTGACTTTTCTGGTTTTTGTCTCACGATCTAACAACCCTAACACCATCTCCATTATCAAACCCCCAAAAAATTGTCAAACCTTAAACCTTACTCTATGTCCTTGCTCACTCTCTCCATTTAAAAATAATAAATTAAAAAAAACAATTTAAACATTCAAAATTTACTTCAAATATTATAATATTTAAAAAAAAATAAAAATCTTAATAATACATCATATACTTAGATTTTTAAATAACACATTCCAAGGATGAGTAATAGTTGAATTAAGAAAATAATTAATCTATTAAGAAAATCATTAGATAACATACTAATAGTGAGTAATAATTATGGCAGTAGTATAAACCTTTTTATGAAATAACTTTTTTTTTTGCAATATTTATCCCAAATTGAACTAGAAATTGTTAAATCAGCATATTTGAAAAATGGTTAGATCAACTAAACAAACTCATTTGGTAGAAGGTATAATTATGAATTAACGAACTACAAGTAAAATATCTCTAAGTCAAGAAATCTTAGGTTCAAGTCCTGAATTGACTACCTTTATAAATCAATAATATTGTACCCTCTATACAGTGGTCATTTATACAGTGGTCATTTGGTAGAAGGTATAATTATGAATTAACGAACTACAAGTAAAATATCTCTAAGTCAAGAAATCTTAGGTTCAAGTCCTGAATTGACTACCTTTATAAATCAATAATATTGTACCCTCTATACAGTGGACGTATATACACTGTACTTTAGTGATGGAGCTCTCCAACAAGTTGTTGGAAGTTCAATAGAATGAAAAGGAAGAGATTGCACAGAAATTCGTGCCAAGCCTGTCCAACCAATTTGAAATATTATAATCCTGAGCAGCCTTATGATGACAATCACGCATGAAGAATATCACTACAGGAAGTGTGGCTGACAACATCAGCAGCCAGGTGAGTCTCTCTGATCTCAGGACCACCAACAGCGCAAACAGAACTGCAAAGCCTTCCAAAAATAATAATTTACTCTTCCTTAGTCTATATTCGATTCCCATTTCCAATTCCCTTTGAACGCATGCTCTGAAGGAATAATATAGAATGTAAAGCAGGGAGCATGCACCTTCTTAATGGTATGATCATGTATCAGATTTTTTCAGTTTTCTAATGCATTCATACCCACTTTTGAAGCYTRGTGCGCTGGAAAGAATGAACACTGTTACTKTACTATAATGCCARTCTCCAATCTGAGATAAGGTAGAATCTGAGATAAGGTAGAGGTGGTATTYAYCTGATTTTAAYGTTTAATYTTGATARTTAGCTTTTGGAATAAYTTATTTAGCKGRGGATAGTRRAAAAATTGGRRAAYTCATTATCAAWTTRAATAAGAAAAGAGCTGAACTGTAGAAATCAGAAATCAGTGTGTGAGATGATTTGTACTATAAAAAATCAGTGTAGAAATCAGTRTGTGAGATGATYTRTMCTATAAAYTATAAATTATTGTTAATGYCCTAAACATTAAAATYATTTTCTTTCTTTCCACATTCATGGTATATCAACCTTAGCAGAACGCAATTGGACATCCAACGAAAGAAGTTGGATAATTATTGTCACGAGATCTTGTTCTTTAGTCAAAGTAAGCGGGTGACATGCTCAGAGCACGAGCTTCGGATATAAAGCTGTCCTCGGCAGCTGTTTCAGAGACAGAGAGTCAAAGGGGCAACTTATGAATGCATTGGTCTGGGAGATATTGGTGTCATATTCTTCCCGAATCATACCACGGGTTTGCTAGCCGCCGAGTTTCGCTAGTTCTAGTTATCTATTTTATTATATATCCTGTAGTTCAACGTTAGGAATATATTATCTCTGTTCGTCACGGACTGGAGATCAGGTGAATCTGCTTGTCTGCTTTGGTGCACGTGAGCATTAGAATGGACGCTGCACGGAGGCGTGAATTCACGGGGGATCCTCAAAAATCATGTCCACTTTCGTTGATATCTGCACTTCTGTGGATGATCCACTACAGTATAGACGCGTGATTTGTGCGCTGTTTTTGTGTAATGAGATTGTCTCGTCCTCTATCTTGTTCACCAGTTGCTGCTCCTTCACGCACACATGTGACTGCACTGTATCTTGTTCACCAGCTGCTTCTCCTTCACGTACACATGTGACTGCACTGAGCATTCCCCAATTATCAAATCTGTCATGTCACGTATCGTAGTGGGTTTAACGACTGTGAAATCGTTTTAAGTTTGTTTTGTTTGAAAGTAAAACGTGGGTTGTCAATGGACAAAGCAATATCGGCTTGAAACAATGGGCAAGAGTGGAGTGTCAATTGGATTTAATTCAATTTGTTTGTGTTGATGGGTATTTACAATGGGCAAAAGAGTGGAGTGTCAATTGGATTTAGTTCAATTTGTTTGTGTTGATGGGTATTTTTGGTAATCTAATTTAATTTTCATAAGTGATTTTCATAAGTGAAGTGTTTTTTTACAAAATTCATTCTTAATTTATCTTTTAAATGAGGGTAGCTGACATGTTGAGCTCTTAATGAGTATATCATTGTATTGTTGGTCAATGACACATGGCATGTTGAGATAAGGTTATAGAGGTACACTATAAGTCTCACCTATTATGTAATTTTATTTTAGTAATTGACATAACTAAATTAAAATGTATCACACCCATGAAAATCAGAGGGCTATGGTCATGAGAATGCTTTGGTGATGAATGAGGTATGAGTATTTGAGATATAGATCTATTATGCAATATGCTTTAGGACCCATGAAAATGAGATGGCCATGGTTATGAGAATGCTTTGGTGATGGATGAGGTATGAGTATTTGGGATCTAGATCTACTATGCAATATGCTTTAGGTGTTTTTTTAGGCGTTGTATAATTGTTTTAGGAAATTGATTTTTTCACTGAATCCCACCATATAAATTTGCAAGAAATCACTATTTTTTATTGTTTAAAATTCATTTTTGAACGGATAAATGAATTCAGCATGTTGGATTATACAGAAATAATCACTCAAATCTATGGATCTAACAATTTTTCACTTGCAAATGTCTCGCCACAAAAAAAATCATTTCTTAAAAAATTTAAACTAACACTTTTTTATATATCTATAATATAAAATATATTGCACTCAAAATTCAAATATGTAATTTATTGTAAAATGTACAATTAATTATAAAATCTCTGTAGAAATTTGCCCCCCCTCCCACCCTCTATGGGGGGCATTATTAGAGAAAAGTATATATATTTTTATATATCTATAATATAAAATATATTACACTCAAAATTCAAATATTGAATTTATTGTAAAATGTACAATTAATTATAAAATCTTTGTAGAAAATTTTTGTTATGATATAATTTTTTGATATCAAACAAAAATAAAATTCTACAATATAAATTTTATATTATAGTTAAAATTCAAATATGTAATTCATTGTAAAATGTACAATTATAAAATCTTAGATATTTTTTGTTATGATATAATTTTTTTGATATCAAACAAAAACAAAATTTTATAATAATAATAATCTATTTTTAAGGTCACACAATTTGACTGGTAAAGTTTACGAAGGTATACATACCCTACCCTACTCCATTTTGGATTTGAACTTGTGATCTCTTAAGAGGAAACACATGTTCTTAACCATTAGATCCACTTAGGTTGTAGTCAAAATTCAAATATATAATTTATTGTAAAATGTAAAATTATTTATAAAATCTTTATAGATATTTTTTGTTATGATATAATTTTTTTGATATCAAACAAAAACAAAATTGAAAACACTTTTTGTCATATGTGAAAGTATAATTTCCATTGTTATGAATGGCAACCCCTGGTTGTATTCACTGCATTTGGGTGGACATGTGATAGTTTCTAGGGTGGTTTGGTCCAAGAAAAATGCTTTTCCTTATAAAAGCCACACGATGATCAAATTGTTTTCATGTTTGGGAACTAACAAAGATGTTGGTAAACCTCCACTTATGCATCGAAGGGCGATTGAATATGGTGACTAGTATTTTATGTCTAGTTTGTGAGCATTCAAACGGTGTGCTGTATATTTAAATATGAGTTATGACTATATCGTTGGTTAGCAAACAACTTCTATTCGACACTGAGTGAATTGCCTAAGCCACAGAAGGTCTCTTTCCTAAGCCACATAAAGTCCCTGTAAATGAAAAATATCCACACATCATTAATGTAGAGAAATATTCAAACATCATTAATGTAGAGAAATATTCAAAGAGTGGTTACCTAAAATAAAGACCATATTATTGACATTGTAGAAGAGAAAATGATGAAGAGAAAATTATTATATCTCTTACTCAAGTACCATGGGAAAGAGTTGATGTCAATTTCCATAGAACCAAACAAACATTATTTGCTCATACTACAATTTCGTGCAACCAATTGGTGGTATGATGTCGAACAATTTGTAAAGAAACTTCCAGTAGCATTATCATGTTGGAAGCGTTGATTTCATCCCCTATCTTGTAACTCTCCTTTTCAACTAGGTGTCTCTATATAAGAGGGTACATGATTGTCTTCTTGAACCTCTACTTTAGTGCTTTCCCTGAGTTGTTTTTCCACAACTGGAGAATGGTGTAATTTCTTTGTCATCAAGTGCAATATAATTATGTATTGTCCTTTTAGTGCAATATAATATAATTATGTATTGTCCTTTTAGTTCGAAGTCTTCAAGGCCATTAAGATGGAAGCTTAAATTCGTGCCATAGAAAATGACTTCACTCATAATTTACAGAATTTTGCTAGCAATTATGTAAAGGAAAACATTAGTTCATTCTTAGAATAAGGTTCTATACATTCAAATGGTGGTTATTTAAACTTAATTCGATGATCATCATACAAACACTCATTAACATAAAACTCATATTCCATTTTAGGAGGAAAATCCTCTGCACCAATAAGAGGACTATATTTTGATTGTTGTTATGTTTTTACTACAGAAGTAGTGAATGTTGTGTGAATTATTTGAAAAATGGACAATCCAATCACAACAAAGGAAAAGAAAAAAAGCACAATTGGATGATCCCCCTTTTGTTGATGGTGTGGTGGACTGAAAAAGTAGCTTGCATTCTTGAATTTATGAGCAAATTATGATCCAAAAGCTATGCAACTAGTAGTTAAATTTTATTTGGTCTTGTTTCAACTAGATTTTAACTTCAAAAGAAAATATCTATCATTTCTTCTGGTTAGAGTCCTATTCAAACTTTATTATGAATGTAGAAGTTACTAAAGAATGTGTGTTGGAGGGTTTTTAATAATTTCAGGAATTTAGTTTTTAGTTGATTTTTGAATTAAATAGAAAAAATCAAATTTTTATTTTTATTATTATAATATTTCTTATCATTACATTCGAGGATTGCAAAGGATTGAAACCCTCACTAGTTAGGGGGGTGGTATTATTCATTCTCTTTTGTAATTGGGGGCTTATGCAAATTGTAATCGAAGGATTGAGTAAATTGTTCACTTAAAAGGAGGGAAATTTCATTTTGTAGTGAAGACAATTATTAGGTAAAATTGTGAAAGTTTGACAAACTTGAAAGCATACTTCTAATTTAAAACTAAAGCATCGGTAAGATTGAAGTGAAATACTCTATCAATGACTTCTTTCATTGAGGTTATAAGAGGGTCAAGGCCAAGCCACTATAGTTATATTATGTAGTGGTTGCAATGTCTCTTGTGCTTGATACTCTTCATTTTTTTTTTATTGTGTGCACTTGGTAAGCAACTCATCATGTCTAAATTGGTAATCATATTCACTAATTCAAACAAATTATATGGACCCAAGAACTATAAGGCTTGGACTCATCACATGCAAAGCACATTAATTTATAATGAGTTGTGGAAAGATGTATGTAGTGGTGATAAAGCTCCAATTGATCCTAATGATGCTACAAAATTAAGAAAATGGGAATTGAAAGATGAAAAGGAACTTGCACTTTTGAGATGTTATGTAACTAATGAAATGTTTGTACACATTGAAAATGAAATTGGTTCCTAGAATGCATGGAAAATATTTAAGAAAATGTTTGATATTCAACCTGAATGAAAATAGATTTATCTTCATACAAAGCTCCTTAAACAAGGATTGGTTGAAGGGGGAGATGTTTTGGAATACATCTCTCATTTAAAAATTATCAAACAAGAAATAGTAAAATGTGGATTTAAGGATGTGGAAGAAATCTTATGATCTCAATATTGATCAATGGTTTTCCACCCTCTTATAAAAATTTATTGGAAACCTTACAAATCACTGGTAAATTGGAGAATCAAACTTTAGATTCCCTTATTGACTTGTTGATCCAACATAACAAGACTTTTGGTAAAGAGAAGAACTCCAAGGAATATTTTCTCTTTACCAACTCAAGAAAAGGAGAAATCTCAAGAGGAATAGGCACTTACAATGAAAGTATAAGAGGAAGAGACACATCTAATGAAAGTTCTAGAGGAAGATTCAATAATAAATAAATCAAGAACTTCATCGTGGCCTTTGTAAAAGTAAAGGAAGAGGAAGAAACAATCAAATCAACAAT
Source organism: Picea engelmannii (assembly GCA_009831015.1). Lineage (NCBI taxonomy): Eukaryota > Viridiplantae > Streptophyta > Pinopsida > Pinales > Pinaceae > Picea > Picea engelmannii. Next base: position 861,205 of record ML779175.1, on the reverse strand, counting down.
ATTTTAAGAGATCTCAAGATTTTCCTAAAAACAATAATCAATAAGGAAAAGGTGAAGATATGACTCCGGATGTTTGGTTTTTATATTATTTGCAGTGAAATTCTAGTCAAGGTGAATCGACTGACAGTTGAAGGTCGAGGTGGATTGACAAAAGGTTGAAGTCGAGGTGGATCGACAACAAGTCGAAGGTTGAGGGATTCGACCGAGTAAAGTCGAATTCGAAGATATCAATGATAAGTCAACCGAAAAGAGGTCGAAGTGCAGGCGTGAGACGACCAACTAGAGATCAAATGAAGGTCGACTAGTAAATCCGCCTTGGAGTCGACGGTAATAGAATCCCGAGATTTGCGGGATTTGTAGCCAATGATATGCATGGATATGTAATCATTTTTGGGCGCCAATATTTAGGGGTTTTCCTATTGTAAAGCCTATAAAGAGGCATGTTGCAAGGCCGCAAAGGATAATATTGAATGATTATAAGATGAATGGCTAATCGCCAAGAGTCTGTAATTTAGGAGGTTGTTGGTCATGCATATGTAAGCCGAATTGGCTACAGGGTTGTTCTTTTGTTTGCAAGAGGGTATGATGTTGATTTTGTCTTAAATGTGGACCAAGGTTAGACATGTAACCTTTTATTCTGATTGAATAAGACAACAAGAGAGAAGAACACTCAATGGAATGTTGGTTTTCTCGGTTAAGGGTTTCCAGGGTAAAATCTCGATGTACTATGTGATTGCTTGTGTCATTTGCAATATTGATTAAATTATTCTTCTCTTCTGCTAGGAAGAGTGTGGTAGTGTCTTTCATTTCCTGACATGTGGTATCAAAGCTTAGGTCTTCCTTGACAAGTGATTTATCAGAGCGGTGTTATGCTTTGGCGAGTATATCAGATCTTGATTTGCAAATATTGAATCTGAGAACTAAAACTTATGTACAGTAAGAGTCGTAAGTCATAAATTGTGTTAAATATAATGGTAAAGAATGGAAAGCAGTTCCAGAATAGAGATAGAAAAATTCAATGGCCATAATTTTGAGCTTTGGAAGCTTAAAATGAAAGATCTTCTTGTAGATCGAGAACAATGGAAAATGGTCTATCTAGGTACCCAACCAATAGGAATGTCGATGGAAGAATGGGAGAAACTCGAAAGAAGAGAAATAACTATGATTCGACTTTATCTTGTAGATTCGGTGCTGCTGAATGTCTCAGGTGAATATTCAACCAAGAAAATGTGGGACAAGCTGGGAAGCTTATACCAGTTGAAATCTCTAGTAAATAAGTTGTTTCTAAAAAAGAATCTGTAATGTCCCCAAGGCCGAGCCCTATTGTAAATCATGTCTATGAAGTATAAAGATTGCATTATGAATTGTAATTATGTTTTATAGGCTGGTGAGCCAAGTTTATATAAGTTGGTGGGCTTATGTGTTATTAGACCAGGGAGCCTAAGTGTTGAAGGCCAGGAGCCTGATTTTTGTACATGTAATTATGGGAATTAGACTTAGAAACCATTTAGTACCTTGGAACCTACATGCCCCAATGGTAGGTCTCCTCACTTTCGACAATAGTTTTACATCATTTTCCTTTGATAGAATGATTCAACGAATGCTTGACTTCAGTTCATTTATTCAAATTCACTAGAATGTACTACGCTACCTTGAGAGTCATTGTCATCATTGGTGATTTCCATCGCACTTGTTAACGGTATACATCAATGATCAGTAATCAAGTGGTTTCTACCATGTTTGAAATCAATATATCTATTCATGTGACTATAATTGTACAATTTCGGGATTGGGACAAAGACCCTAGGAACCCCTCAAGAACCCACCTCTATTATGTTCCTCACTCAGGTTGCAATGGAGATTATTTGAGTACTTAGAAGATTCTAGTATGGCCATCATGCTATAAATCTCATTGATATATATGTTTCCACATATATCCACTTTGTATTGGTCCATGGCTATGTTTTTGTCATATCGTAGCTCCATTCTGTATTCTTTCATGGCTACAACATGATGGTGTCATGGAGGTATGGATCCACATTGTATCTTTGGTGGCCATATCCTTAGTCAGTACTTTCATGGATCTGCAGTGTATTGGTCAACGACCATGCTTTGAGTTAGTTTAGTCCAAGCATGGGTATGCCTACATCGGGGATGATACATATATATTATTTGATGTTTGTTTGTAGCTTCCGTTGGACTCTCCTATTACATCAACCTTACATGCATATTTTTGTAAAGTGTTTTGGCCATCAACTTTTCTTGTGACCTCACAATTTAAGGGGCATTTGTTACACATATATTTGTCACATTACTAAGTGTTTCACTTAAGTGTCACACTCAAGTGTCTCAATTTCATCACCATGTGGGAATATTTTTCATATTCCCTAGATATGTTGGAGGGGAAACCTATCATTTTGAGGTTGAAATACTGTCTTTCACCTTGAGTTTTTGTCCTTTTTGGAGTTTCATCGCCTCGTGACCCATATGGATAGGGGGATGAAACCCCATTATCCCCCTCTTCCCAGTTATAGGGGATCGATAATCTCACCCTGTGCCAAGTTCTTGGGGGCCAATGAAGTGGTTACAACCATCATACCTTATTTTGAGAGGTTTTTTCTGGGAGGTTTCAGTTGGTTAGAGGTTTTTTCAAGCTACCATCTATCGACATTGAAGAATGAACAAAAGTTATATGTTGCAGATTCATTAACAAAATCTATGAGCACTGAAAATTTCTCTTGGTGTAGAGGATCCATGGGCATTGTTGCCTTGGATTGTTGACTACGTAACCCTGTAACCCCCTGTATGCAAAGAAAACAACAAGTGGGAGAATGTTGGGTATGTGTTATATTCTTTGCATGAGTAGTATTTTCGTATATTTAGGTGGTTTTTCGGCACATGGTTTCTTTGTCGATGGTTTTCTATTTCCGGTTAAGGAATTAGGGTTGTTGACTAATCAAAGTCATTGAGTTAGGGTTTTGTATGTCGTTGGCTCCTATATTTATATTGTATTGTAAACAATGTAACACATTGAATGAATATAGAATATGCTGGTTTTTCCCGGTTTGGGTTTCCAAGGGAAAAATCTCCGTGTAATGTTTGTATTTTCCATTATATTTAATCTATTCTTTTACTGAAAATTTGTTTGCAGTAAATATTGTACAAGGTTAAAATCTACAACATTCACTAGCTATCTTGCAGTTCCAACTACCTCCGCCTAGAATTCTTGTGCGAGCCCAACACCATTGAGCATGCTCCTCGCCTTATCCATCAATGTTCTGTTGATTCTCTCGAAAACTACATTTTCTTGTGGGGTATATGGTGTGGTATTTTGACATGCTATGCCATATTTCTTACAAAAATGATTAAATTCATTTCCATAGAATTCACCACCATTGTCAGTTCTGAACACTTTAATCCTCTTCTCTGTTTGGTTTTCAACAAGAGATTTAAACTCCTTAAATCTATTGAAAACCTATGATTTCTTCCTTGGGAAATATATCTATGTCTTCCTGGAAAAATCATCTACAAAGGAGACATAATACATGGATCCACCAAGTGAAGGCACTGTAACTGAGACAAACACATCACTATGCACCAATTCTAGAATCTCATTTTCCCTTGTCACTCTAGATGGGAACCTCACCTGACCTTGTTTTCCATATATGCAATGTTCACAAAAGTCAACTTCTAAACCACATTCAGGAAAGCCTTTGACCATACCTTTTCTTTGCATAGATCAAAGTCCTTTTTCTCCAATGTGTCCCATCTTCTCATGCCATAGCCTGGTTGGGTCGATTTCATCATGTCTTTCTGAGTCAATTTGAACCAACTTATCTCGAGTCGAGTTATGTCGACATTGAGTCTATTCGAGTCACAGTCGAGTCAATTTTAGGAGAAACAATGTTTTTTCATCCAGTCAAGTTGAAATTCCCTAATAGCTTGTACAAGGTACCAATCCGAACTCCTTTCATTAATACCATCACACCTCTGACCATCTTGCACGAATCCTTCTAAAACAGATTATGCACACCTGCATCACTCATCTTGTTGACAGATATTAGGTTTCTTTCCAAACCCAGAATGTGTAGCACACCTAGAAGGTTTCTTTTCCTAGCATCCTACAATGTTAGTTGGACTCTTCCCTGTCTGACAATTCTGGTTGTCGAGTCGTCCCCCAAGAACACATCACCCCCATCATATCTTTCATATTCCAAAAATTATTATTTATGTTGTGTCATATGATAGGATGCTTGTGAGTTGATCAACCAAACATCTTGATTCGATTGTGTACTAGTCGATGTCAGGTACACATCATCTCCCTTATTCGAGGTTGTCTTTCTCTTAGTCGACTGCTTCTCTTCGGATCCAACACTAACTTTTTTTTCCTTCGAATTATAGTCATTTTTATAATTCCTAGATTTATCACATTTCCATCATCTTCGTGTCGACTGAACCAGGGATTTAGATCTACCCTTTGACTTAAACTTTCTACCGGAGAATCTGCCTTTATCTCTATCTACCATTCGACCTCTCACTACTAGAAAATCTTTGGTCGATCCTTCCATGTTCTTCCTTCTCATTTCTTCTGTCAGTAGAGAATCAACCACGACCTCTAGCCCTGGTGTGGTTTTATTACTCCAAATATCCACGACTAAGCTATCCCAGGAGTCTGGAAAAGAACATAATAGACTGATACACTTCTCCTCATTAGTGATCTTAATATCCATAGACGATAACTGGCTTAACATGATATTAAACACATTTAAATGCTCAGTCACCGAACTGCCATCATTCATCATCATAAGATACAGTTTCTGTAAAGCCCCCATCTGTCATCCCACTGGCCGGGCAAACGCTACTGTGTGGAACAACATCATTCTCATACTTAATTAATAACATGCATTTAAATCAAATTAAACACATTTAACTCAGAGTAAGCACAAGATTACTGCTAACATAAATAATCCATGGCATTAACAATAATTCATATGCACAATAGAATACATGATACATATAAGCATCACAGGAATGCAAAACATAATATTAAGCATAAGATGATACTTATCTTTGAAACCGTGGTAATTCCACCAACTGCATGTAGACCTTCCATGAACCTCCCAACCTTAGACCATGCTTCTCATCACTCTCAGAAGTAGGTCACCCCTGAGCTGGGACTAAGCTCCACTAGGTAGGGATTCCTAGGCTAGGCAAGGAATACGGGAAAACACACAGTCACAGAGGAAGGATTCTCTCCTAGGAACCACTTACGCCCACTTCCCACAGACTCTCCTTCCCCACATGCCTGTCCCACCCTAGGAGTATACACCTTCTCTGTCACCTAGACAGTCCTTCGGTTGCTAACCTCCCTTTCCTTGGGCTTTAGCAACAGATCAGACCGGAAATCTCCGAGCTCTGTGGCAGCTACAGGGTTCCTTCCAGGAGCTCTCTCCTTCTTCCGCACACTCTCTCACCTGGAGAGAGTCGCTGACAGGCTTGGTAAAACCTACCTCTTCAACAAAAATCACCTCCCTCACCTGGAGAGAGGTTACACACAGGTCATACAACTGGTTTCCTTAATCTCGTTCCCGTACAAAGTAGAAAAACAACAAGGTTCAACAACTAACATACAAGAGCAACAAATCACACCCAACCAAGAACTGCGTGGTCTCCACCGTCAACTGGGACAAAAAACACTGTTTTCCCAAACAGATGACAGATAGATGCTTCAGCCCAACCAGGCATCAGTAATTACGGGACATTCAGTTTTCCCAACCAACCGTATAGAACAAGCTCACAGTTCTGAGTTTTAGGGATGCATGATAAGAAATCCACGCAGAGGTCGAACACAGACTCGACGGTTTTGATAGAGGGTGTACTGGCTCTACCAGAAATCAATACAGGCCTTCAGGATTCAGAGTTGCATGAGGGTATGCTTGCAGAGGTCATACAGGATTCCCGGTTCAGACAATCAACGATAGAATGGAGGAGGAACCCCCATCACGACTCAACTCAATAGTTTTAAATGCATGCGCTTAGGTTGACACTTGTCACCCATGAAGCTTGTTCCTTCCCATTTGGAAGTCACTCATCCTTCCAAAGAACTTATGATAAAACATCACATTAACACAACTTTGGAATATTAATAATTTAATATTATTCTCAAGGGTTTAAGCCCCCTCAACTTAGCCCCTCTTCCAACCTCTCAGCCCCCTCTCCCTTACCCAGGCTTTGTGGATGCTTAGTCTCCCATCACTCATTCATCGTGGTCGATCCACACGCAGAGATGTTTTGTATTAATACTGTGCATAATTACATGTACAAAAATCAGGCTCCTGGCCTTCAACACTTAAGCTCCTTGGTCTAATAACACATAAGCCCACCAACATATATAAACTTGGCTCACCAGCCTATAAAACATAATTACAATTCACAATGCAAGATTTATACTTCATAGACATGATTTACAACAGGGCTCGGCCTTGGGGACATTACAATCCCCTCCCCTTATTTTTGCACTGTCCTCAGTGCAACTTTACATTGCATTTGCAAGCTTTTCAAAAATTTCAAAAAGATGTGGGTACTCTACCCACATAACATCTTCATGCTCCCATGTCGCGTCCTCAGGACCATACCAGGTCCACTGGACCTTTACAAGCCCTATATCTTGATTCCGGAGTTGTTTTTTTTTCCTGTCCAATATGCGCACAGGATGCACTTGCAGGACACCTTCTTGTTCCACCTAAATCACATTCCAATCGATAACATGATTAGCATCTGGTATATATTTCTTAAGAAATGAAACATGAAACACATTATGTACAGTCATAGATGCAGGTAATGCAAGCATATATGCAACTGGCCCAATCCTTTCTAGGATTTCAAATGGCCCACAAAATCCGGTTGCCAACTTGGCGCAATTTCCCAGCTTCAGGGAACTCCTGTTAGCTTTCACTTTCAGGAACACATGATCACCCACTTTGAACTCTCTGTGGGTTCTGTTCTTATCAGCATAACTTTTCTGCCTGTCCTGGGAAGCTTTCAAATTCTTCTTAATTTTTATCATTTGGTCCTCCATCTCCTTGAGCAACTCCGACCCAACTACTGCTCTATCAGCTGGATTATCCCAGCTCACTGGAGTATTGCACTTTCTTCCATAAAGGGCTTCAAATGGGCTCATCTTCAATGATGCATGATACCCATTGTTGTAGGCAAATTCTACCAAGTACATGTAGTCTTCCCATCTTGATGGTTTTTCCATCACACACATTCTCAATAGGTCTTCTATTACTCTGTTCACCCTCTCTGTCTGTCCATCAGACTCAGGATGAGAAGCTATACTAAATTTCAGATTCATTCTCAATCCTTTCCAAAAATTTGAGGTGAATTTTGGGTCTCTGTCAGACACAATCGTTTTAGGAATTCCGTGCAATCGTGCCACTTCCTTCACGAAAATATCAACAACATCTTCTGCCTTGTGAGTAGTTTTTTGTGGAATAAAATGGGTAGCTTTTGTAAGCTTGTCCACCACCACCATGATCGAATCATGCAGCTTGGCTGTTCTAGGCAATCCTGTAATAAAATCCATTGTCACCACTTCCCACTTCCACTCAGGAATGGATAAAGGTTGCAACAACCCTGCTGGGTGCCTATGCTCAACTTTAACTTTCTGGCACTCCATACATCCAGAGATGTATTCAGTGATCTCTCTCTTCATACTCGGCCAAAAGTAATGGCTCTTGACCGCTGCTACTGTTTTCTGATATCCAGGGTGCCCTGCATAAGGCACATTATGCATCTCCTGCAAAATCATTTGTTTCAAGCACTGGACATTGGGTACAAAAATTATGTTCTTGTACAACAACATTCCATCAGTTTCCAATTTATAAATTTCCATCTTCTATGGCATCTTACGATACTGTAGCTTGGCTACCAATTCTATGTATTGCAGATCTACTTTTGCAGCCTCCAGAATTATGCTTTTAATATCAGTCCAATACATGCTAATGGTTGTAGCATGTAATTCATGCACCCTCCTGCTGAGTGCATCAACCACTTTATTCTCCTTTCCTTTGATATGCTTGATCTCAAAGTCGTACTCACACAGAAATTCCAGCCACCTACTTTTTCTAGCATTTAAGGTTGGCTGATCAAACAAATATTTTAGACCATTATGGTTTGTTCTAAGTTCAAACCTCCTTCCCATGAGGTAATGCCTCTATTTCCTCAGAGCGTGAATGATCACTGCCAACTCCAAATCGTGAGTGGCATAACTCTTTTCGTGCTCTTTTAGCTTCTTGGACTCATAACAGATTACAAATCCGTTCTGATTGAGAACTCCTCCCAACCCTCTTTACACACATCTGTGCACACCAAAAAATACACATTTGGATCTGCAATCCTCAAGATTGGAGCGTTGGTTAACAACTGCTTCAATCGCTAGAAACTTTTCTCACTCTTTAGTCCATTGAAACTTTTCCTCCTTCCTTTGCAAGGAAGTGATAGGGTGAGCTATCTTTGAAAACCCTGCGATAAACCTTCTGTAATAGCCCGCTAGACCCATAAAGGATCTAACTTCTACCACATTCCTTGGCATTGACCATTCTTTGATGGCCTCAACCTTCTCAGGATCCACAATGATCCCATCTTCTGAAATAATGTGCCCCAAGTAATGGATCTTCCTTTGATAAAACGAGCATTTTCTCAACTTGGCATAGAGCTGGTGTTCTCTCAACACTTGCAACACCATCCTCAGGTGTTGTTCATGCTCTTCCTCTGACTTGGAATACACCAAAATGTCATCCAGGAAGACTATGACAAAATTTTCTAGATAGTCCCTGAATACACCATTCATCAAGCACATAAAAACAACATGTGCATTCGAAAACCCAAACGGTACCACTGTGAACTCGTAATGACCATACCTTGTTCTAAAGGTGGTCTTGCTAATGTCTTCACCCTTTATTCTTACCTGGTGATATCCCAATTCTATATCTATCTTCGAAAATATTTTCGCACCTTTCAACTGATCGAAAAGATCGTCGATCCTCGGCAGAGGACACTTGTTCTTGACAGTTACTTTTTTCAACTGTCTGAAATCAATGCACAGCCTCAACGTCTCGTCCTTCTTCTTCACGAACAGGATCGGGGCACCCCAAGGTGACACGCTTGGGCAAATGTACCCCTTATTTAGAATCTCTTCAAGCTGCAATTGCAACTCTTTCAGCTCTGGCGTACTCATTCTATAAGGATATTTTGACACTGGAGCTGCTCCAGGCATCAAATTTATAGAGAAATCGATATCCCTTTTCGGAGGTAGTCCAGGTACTTCCTGGAATACATCTTTGAATTCCTTAAGTAACTCATGATCCTCAATACTTGACACCTTATCCTTAGTCGTTTCCCCCACATGGGCTGCAAATAATTGACAACCTTTTCTGTATCACTTCTTCAACTGCATTGCTAAGATTTCTCTAACAGTAACAACTCTAGGAGTTCCTTGGATGACTCTCTGATTCCCTTCTTCATCCAGGCATGTAAATTCCTTGTTACGACAATCTAGGAGGGCATGGTGCTGGTCCAACCAGTCCATCCCAATTAAACAGTCATAAGATCCTAAAGGGAGAATATTCAATTCAACCTTCGTGCTCAATCCCTTCATGTCCACCGGACATGAATTAACCAACTCAGTGACTTTCCTCTTGGTTCCTGTAACCAACTGCACTAACCAAGACTTTTCATGTTTGCTTCTTGATAAATGAAAACTTTCCACCACCCTAGGATCTACATAACTATGGCTAGCCCCTGAATCAATTAAAATAATAAATGGTTGGTTGTTAATCATACCTTCCACTTCAATCATGTGCGACTAGAATTCAACTTGTTTGTTGTCCAGGGCCACATAGATCCTTGGCATTCTACTGCCCATATCCTCCACTATTTCAGCTTGCTGAACATTGTGGAAAACTCTTACTTTATGATTTTTGTGGGGGCAATCCCTGTACCTATGGTTTTCTTTACAACCCTAACATTCCATAGGTGGCGACCTTGACATTTCCCCACCCACTTCAACCTTCCTGGGCTCTCTAAGAGACGGCTATCCTTGAGGATTGTTTTTGAAAAAGGGTGGTTTATTTCCCTTCTGCCTCTATTCTTTCTTAAACTTCTTCTGGTCATCCCAAGCCTTCCAAAAGGTAGGCTTTTCTCTTTGCTGCTCATATAAGCATTTCACTCTTCTTATTGTTTCTTCCATAGTCTTAGGATCATCATACTAAATCTTGTCACCAATTGGAGGTGGCAGTCCACTCAGATACCTTTGAATCTTGACAGCCTCATCTTTGATGAATGGAACATACTTCAGTAATTCCAAAAACCTTCGTTTGTATTCATCAATGGTCATGCTGCCTAGCTTGAGTTCGAAGAACTCCTTCATCTTTCTATCATAGTATCTTTTAGTCAGGTATTTCTTCTCGAAATACCTCTTGAATTCCTTCCATGTGATATCTTTCTCTCTAACGTGCTACACCTGCACAAGATGATCCCACCACATGGATTCTTTACCTTTTATTTGATACACCGCAATACTTCCTTCTGCATGAGAGGAATAATTCTACAGTTGGAAATATTTCCTCATGCCAAGCAAGCATGTTTCTTCATCTTCCTCCTTCTTATGTTCTTCATCAAACGTAGGAGGCTTAATCTTGTTCATCTCCCCTTTTAATTCATCCACTCCAGATCTTCGGTGTTTTCTGGTAGGGGATGGGCTTGAACTACTATGTGCTTCCTTATTGGAATGATTTGGGGAGCGACGACGATGTCTGCTACCACTCCTCGATCTTGTTTTTCTCTCAGGGGTCTTGCGACTCCCTGTTTTGCTTGTGTCACTCTCCTTTTCCAATTTCCTTTCTATTATTTCCAATCTCTTCAATATCTTTAAGTTGAATTCACCCTGCCGATCCCTGATCCTCATGAGCTTTCAACTATCGGCTCGACGAGCCTTGGCCTCTTTCTGCAATCTTTCAATGATTTTCATCACATTCCCTTCCTTATCCAATTCTCTTCCGTGCCCATTGGAGTTTGATCCTTCGACTCCCAAGTTGACATCTCTTCCTTCTCTTTTGTTCTCTGAATTGGAGGCAATCCACACCTCTTCCATTTCTATACTTGGCATCAATTCACAAATGTCCTTACACTCATTGAACTCTGCACACACAACGTGTAGTCAACCGAAGTTTGTTAGGCCTTAAACCCTTAATAAAACTACAACATTCATAAACCAATGCGAATAAGAAAATGTTTCGATTCCATGAATTTTCTGAGCTCTGTTTGAATCTGCAATTTTCGGCGATATCCCCCGTTTTCTTAGTCCCCAACCCATGCCTCCACGGGCCATGATCAAATGCTAAACTGCTAGGTGCTACAAGGCTCTCCAAATGAAACTTTGGGTTTCGGGATTTCAGGGCTTCGGGGTTTCGGGTTTCGGGGTTTTGGTCCCGGAGGTTCTCGCACTCGCTTCCCTCTCCAACTCCCGACTTCCAAAAAATTCAATTTCCTTACCCTCCGGGCCCACAACACAACTATCATCCACCAAGGTAGTGACACATGGTGATTTGGATTTTATGAGAAGAAAGAAATGAATACATATTATTAACAGGAGCTTAACACAAAATAACAGAGATACAATAAAACTGGTTTTCTATTCAATAACGAAATAAGATGAAACTGTAAAATGCAGTGGAAACAAGCTTGTTGGAATGGTGGTGGCTTATCTCTGAGAAGAGATGTGATGACAATGCACATTTGCAAGAAGAAGATTACAATGAGGCTCTGAAGGCCTTTTTACAATAAGCAAGAATGCCAAAAACCCTAGACATCCACAAACCTAACCCTAGGAGATGAAGCACCAAAAGTCATCTACGCCATGATGATCAATGATGTAGCCTAGGTAATGGACCCTATCCATGCCAACAGAGCATTTTTCCAAGTTGGTGTATAGCTTGTGATGCCACAGGGTGTGTAAAACCTATTGAATATGCTGCAAGTGTTTGGCCCAAGTCTTGTTGTAAATTAGAATGTCATCCAGATACACCACTACAAAAGTATTGGTGAATGGTCATATGATATCGTCCATCATCCTCATGAAAGTGGCTGGAGCATTTATCAAACCAAAGGGAATGACCAACCATTCAAAAAGGCCTTCCTTTGAATTGAAGGTGGTCTTCCATACATTTTTCTGTTCTATTAGGACCTGGTGGTAACCAGACTTAAGATCAATCTTACTGAAGTGTTTAGCCCCCGTGAGTTGATCAAGGAGGTCATCAATTCGGGGAATCGAGTACCGATTTCTGATTGTGATTTTATTCATAGCCCGATAATCAATACAGAGTTGCCAGGTCCCATCTTTCTTCTGTATCAGCATGATTGGGCTCCCACAAGGTGATGAGCTGGGGCGGATGTGCCCCTTATGGAGTAGTTCTTGGATCTGTCGCTTGATCTCCTCATTCTCTAACAAAGAGTGACGATAGACTGGCCCATTGGGTAGCGGTGCACCGGGGGTTAGATCGATGGGTTGCTTGACCTGGCAGTGCAGAGGTACCCTTGTAGGTGAGGAGAAGATATTTGAGTATTCTTCCACGACCTTATCTACTTGCTTCTACTATGTGGAGAGGTCGTCCGCATAGACCCTGGATGTGGCTGTGATCTTTCGCTTATTCTGAGAGAGAATCATGAAGAAGACAAACTTCCCCATTTGAGAGATGAACTTCCTGCATTGCTTAGCAGAGATCAAGGAAATAAAACTAGGTGGGACTGCCTCAGGTATCTTGTACAATTTCCTGTTCAAAGTAATAATAACACTATGAGGCCTAGAATCATATACAACATGATGTTTCCATAAATAAGGTTGGCCCAAAAGAACATCACAAACTTCGAGAGGAGCAACATCACACAATACCTCGTCTTTGAAGGGCTTGATGCCGTATGATAGTCGACACTGTTGGCTGATGAAGAGATCGCTTCCTTGGTGGAGCCATCCAATGGTGTATGGTTGTGGGTGTGACGTTGTTGGCAGGGCCAACCACTTGATGAACTATGCTGAGATGAGGTTCTTTTGGCTACCACTATCAATGATGAAGTGCAACAGGGTTCCTTTTACCCACATCTGTGAATGGAAGAGGTGCTCTCCTTCTTCTGGCTCGTCTGGTTCACTAGGTTGGAGCTTGGTGGTAGCAACGGTGGCACTGGGTTCCACATCAATGATCTGTCTTCCCCTTTCTGGTTCTGTCTCAGAGTCATAATCTGCATCTGATTCAGAGGCTTTCACTTCATCCTCCAGCGACTGCTTTGAGCAGCAGTCAACAATGTTATGCCAAGGGATCTTATGGAAGTCACACCACTTCCTGGTATCTTTCTTTGTCTTTCCAGTGTCCTTCTTTGCTTGCGGCTTGGGCTAGTTTTCTTGATATTGTCCATATTTTATCTGTCCTTTGTTCGGTGGGTTGGGGCCACCCTTTCCTGGATTTTGTTGTGAGAGGTTCCCAGGCCCAAATTGTCACGTCTTTTGTTTGAGCTTCTGCTTGATTTTGACGACATATCAGTAGGCCACACCTAAGGATGAGATGTCAAGAAATTCCATTTCGGTTTGAATGTCTCTATGCAGAGCACCACAATACTTGAGCACCAGATGTCACTCCGAATCTTTGATACCCAACTTGGTGCACAAGGTATGGAAGATATTTTTGAAATCTGGCACTGCTTGGTCTCTTTCTTGCCGCAGTGTGGTCCATTTGGTATACAGGTCATCATAACTTTCGACAGGGTAGTATTTTTCCTTAATAGAATCCCTGAAAGATTCCCAGGTGGTTGTGACTGAAAATAATGAGGTTTCCTCTGTTTCCTTTTGCTCACAGAAAGTTTCCCACCAATCTTTGACATGGGGAACGACTTTGAGGAGCACAAAAGTAATATTTTCTTTATTTGAAAAGTTATGGACAGAAAAATACCCTTCTAGTAGATTCAACCACTTGTCTACAACATCTCTGTCTATCTAACCTTCAAATATAGGAATATTGAAGTTTATTTGTACCTTGAAGGGGGCGACGCCTCTGTTCGAAGAAGATGCGTCGCCTGTTGGTAGCCGCCGAAGGATTTGCGTGAAACTATCCATCATCACGTTCCTCTATTGCGTGAGGGCTTCCTCAATCAACAATTTGAAAGGATCTCCTGTCCCATCATATTTCTTTTCTCCTGCCATGGGAGGCCACTTGGGCATGCGAGAGCTTCTTTCCTCAAGAGAAACAAGATCGAGACCCAACTCTTTGTACTCCGACCTCGTTGGGGACATGCATTAAGATGACAAGGAGTAGACCGCTCTGATACCACTGATCCATATTTTATGAGCATAACTAAATGAATACAGATTATTAATAGGTTCTTAACAAAAAAAAATAGAGATACAGTAAAACTGGTTTTCTATTCAATAACGAAATAAGCTGAAGCTGTAAAATGCAGTGGAAACAAGCTTGCTGGAATGGTGGTGGCTTATCTTTGAGAATAGATGTGATGATAGCGTGCATTCGCAAGAAGAAGATTACAATGAGGCTCCGAAGGAATTTTTACAATAAGAAAGAATTCCAAAAACCCTAGACATCCAAAAACCTAACCCTAGGAGATGAAGCGCCAAAAGTCATGTGGGCCCCGTTTGGGTAAGTTAGTACATCAACTTCCCAGGGTCGTAACTTTTGCATATGATCTCCATTTTAGGCATGTGATAGCCCGTTGGAAATGTATTGTCGAGGAGAATCATTTAGGGGGATCAATCATGCCTTGAACTATCATTGAGGAGATTTTTCTCGAAAAACCTTCATTTAGGCCCTCAAAATGGCCCCAGAAGTTAAAACTGCTAAAAATAGTAAATTGCCAAAATTGTCAGAAAATTGTTTTGAGCTAGTTGGAAAAGGTGGGTAGCCACTGATATCCATATGGATCAATCCTCCCTCCTTAGGAGGAAATGTTCTCCATTGCGTTTACATCCCTCATCATATGAGGAAATTTCTGTTGAATTTGGCCTCGAGTGAGCCACTTGCCTTGGTGTAGGAGCTGCCCTGCTTTGACGACTCGATAAAGATGGATCCTTTGTTGTCGAGTGCCCTTGATCTATATATCCATAATCTGATCATTGGATGCTTGTTGTAGGCAATCGGGGTTGATCTCTGTTGGTGTCAGTTGTTCTGCTACTTTTGAGGTGTCCAATAATGGTGGGAAATAAGGGCGAAGGAGATCCACGTTGAACACTGGGTGAAGACTAAGGAAAGGAGGAATGTTGAGCTCAAAATAATTATCCCCCATGGCCTTGGTGATAGAGTACGGCCCATAACGGAGTGGGCGAAGCTTCCGATGGGGTCCATTAAGGTGTTCTTTCTGCAAGTGCAACCAAACTTTGTCGCCCACCTGAAACTTATGCGACACTCGATGTTGATCATGGCACTATTTGTACTTGTCATTGGACTTATGTAGGATATGCTGAACCTGTTGGCGGATGTGCTAGATCCACTCAATGAACTGGGTGGCTTTGTCAGCTTTAGTTGGAGAAGGACATGAGTTGTTTGAGGTGACCGCAAGGGGAAGTGCAACATCTATGGGTCCCAATGGTTAGAATCCCAACCCCACTTGAAAGGGGTTGTGGCCAGTTGAGCTATGCAAGGCTTGGTTGTAGCTATGCTAGACATAGGGAAGGCTCTCATCCCATGTGCGAGGGTGCTTTGAATTATACATGCGAAGGACATGCACAATCATAATTTCGATTTACAACCTCAATTTGGCCATCTGTCTGGGGGTGGAAGGCCATGGATTTGGTGAGCTTGGTGTCTAGCAGTGACCAGAGGCTTGACCAGAATGTGCTGAGAAATCGACTATCCTGATCTGAGACGATGGTTTGTGGGATTCCAAAATGTATCCAGACTCGTTCAAATAAGAGTTTGGCAGTGGCCTTTCCTGTGATGCTCTTCTTCCAGGCAACCGGAATTGCCATCTTAGAAAAGAGATCAACAACCACAAAAACACAATCATTTACCCACTTGGTGGACGGGAGGCCTAACATGTAGTCCATTGAGATGGATTCCCATGGCCTTTTAGGATTAGGAAGAGGGGTGTACAAGCCCTATTTCTTAATGGTCGGTTTGGCAATAGCACAGGTAGTGCAGGACCTGATATACTTGCTAACCTCCTGTCGAAGTTTCGGCCAGCAGAAATGTTTTTGTAGCATCACCACTGTATTTTCAACATCGAAGTGTCCTGCCACCTGACTGTAGTGGGCTTCCCAGATCATCTTCACTCGCTCACTTGATGGAACACAGATATGGCCCAGACAACACAACAACCCATCCTAAAGATGGAAATTATTGACAATTGCGTTTTCACCCAACATTTGGTAGGTGGTGGCAAAGTCAGGGTTTGTCTCATAGAGTTGGGGCCATCCAGATGTCTCATGGCCACAAGATTCTAGCACCGTGGTGAGTGTTGCGATTGTCAGTCTTTTGAGGCAATCAACGACACGATTGGTGCTTCCTGTTTTATACTTGATGTTGAGGTGGAATTGCTGCAAGTATGTGGACCACTTTTGATGGTGGTCATTCTACAAGTTTCCCTGTGTATGCATGAACTGCAGTGGCTTATGATCAGTGTGGATGACTGTCTCCTTCCCAAGAATGTAATGCCTCCATTGGCCACATGCTTGCACAATGGAGTACATTTCTTTGTCGTAAGTAGGGTACTTATAGACAGTATCTGACAGTGTCTCACTATGATAGGCCACGGGGTGGTCGTACTGAGTGAGAACGGTGCCCACAGCATAGTCTGAAGCATTTGTCTCGATCTCAAAAGGATGCTACAGGTCTGGTAGTGAAAGTACTGGGGCTGAGCACACGCACTGCTTCAAATCATCAAATGATTTTTGTTGGGACCGACCCCACTCAAATTTCGCCTTACCACCACCCCTGTTTATTTGGCTGAGGGCCCATGCAATATGGGAGAAACCCAACATGAACCTGTGGTAGAAATTGGCAAGGCCCAAGAAGCTCCAAATCTCAGTGAGTGTTGTTGGGCTGGCCAGTCACGTATGAAATGGATATTGGCTGGATCCACATGTACGCCATGTTGATCAATGATGTAGCCTAGGTAATGGACCTTGTCCATGTCGAAGGAGCATTTTTCCAAGTTGGCATATAGCTTGTGCTATCGCAGGGTGTGCAGAACTTGCTGAATATGATGCAAGTATTCAACCCAAGTCTTTATGTAAATTAGAATGTCATCCAGATACACCACTACAAAATTATTGGTGAATGGTCGCAGGATATCGTCCATCATCCTCATGAAAGTGGCTAGAGCATTTGTCAAACCAAAGGGCATGACCAACCATTCAAAAAGGCCTTCCTTTGACTTGAAGGTGGTCTTCCATACATCTGTCTATTCTATAGAGACCTGGTGGTGGCCAGACTTAAGATCAATCTTACTGAAGTATTTAGCCCCCATGAGTTGATTAAGGAGGTCATCGATTCGGGGAATCAGGTACCGATTTCTAATTGTGATTTTATTTAGAGCCCGGTAATCAATACAAAGTCGCCAAGTCCCATCTTTCTTCTGTACCAGCATGATTGGGCTCCCACAAGGTGATGAGCTGGGGAGGATTTGCCCCTTGTGGAGCAGTTCTTGGATCTGTCACTTGATATCCTCATTCTCTAACAAAGAGAGACAATAGACTGGCCCATTGGGTAGCGGTGCGCTGGGGGTCATATCGATGGGGTGCTTGACCTGGTAGTGCAAAGGTACCCCTATAGGTGAGGAGAAGATATCCGAGTATTCTTTCACGACCTTATCTACTTGCTTCTGCTGTGTGGAGAGGTCGGTCGCAAAGACCTTGGATGTAGTTGTGATCTTTCGCTTATTCTTAGAGTGAATCACAAAGAAGACAAACTTCCCCGTTTGAGAGATGACCTTCCTATATTGCTTAGCAGAGATCAAGGAAATAGCACTAGGTGGGACTACCTCAAGTATCCTGTAAAATTTTCTGTTCAAAGTAATAATAACACTACGAGGCCTAGACTCATATATAACATGACGTTTCCATAAATAAGGTTGGACCAAAAGAACATCACAAACTTCGAGAGGAGCAACATCACACAATACCTCATCTTTGAAGGGCTTTATGTCATACGACAGTCGACACAGTTGGCTGACGCGGAGATCGCTTCCTTGGCAGAGCCATCCAATGGTATATGGTTGTGGGTGCAGTGTTGTTGGTAGGGCCAACCACTTGATGACCTCTGTTGAGATGAGGTTCTTCTGGCTACCGCTATCAACGATGAAGTGCAACAGGGTGCCTTTTACCCACATATGTGAATGGAAGAGGTGCTCTGCTTCTTCTGGCTCGTCTGGTTCACCAGGATGGAGCTTGGTGGTAGCAACGGCGGCACTGGGTTCCACGTCAATGATCCATCTTCCCCTTTCTGGTTCTGTCTTAGAGTCATAATCTTCATCTGATTCATAGGCTTTCACTTCAACCACTAGCGACAATCAACAATGTTATGCCAAGGGATCTTATGGAAGTCGCACCACTTCCCGGTATCTTTCTTTGTCTTTCCGATGTCCTTATTTTCTTGCAGCTTGGGCTGGTTGTCCTGATATTTTCCATCTTTTCTCTGTCCTTTGTTTGGTGGGTTGGGGCCTCCCTTTCCTGGCTTTTGTTGTGCGGGGTTCCCAAGCCCAAATTGCCACATCTTTTATTTGAGCTTCTTCTCGATTTTGATAGCATATCGGTAGGACACACCCAAGGATGAGATGTCCAAAAATTCCATTTCAGTCTGGATGTACCTATGCAGAGCACCAAATGTCACTCTGAATCTTTGATACCCAACTTGGTGCGCAAGGTATGGAAGATATTTGTGAAATTTGGCACTGCTTGGTCTCTTTCTTGCTGCAGTGTGGTCCATTTGGTATACAGGTCATCATAACTTACGAAAGGGTAGTATTGTTATTTAATAGCATCCCTGAAGGATTCCCAGGTGGCCATGACTGAAAATAATGAGGTTTCCTCTGTTTCCTTTTGCTCACAGAAAGTTTCCCACCAATCTTTGACATGGGGAAGTTATGGACAGAAAAATACCCTTCTAGTAGATTCAACGACTTGTCTACAACATCTGCGTCTATATGACCTTCAAATATAGGAATATCGAAGCTTATTTGTACCTTGAAGGGGGTGGCGCCTCCATTCAAAGAATATGCGTCGCCTGTTGGTAGTTACCGAAGGATTTGCACGAAACTATCCATCATCTCGTTCCTTTGTTGTGTGAGGGATTCCTCAATCAACAGTTTGAAAGGTTCTCATGTCCCGTCATCTTTCTTTTCTCCTACCATGGGAGGTCACTTGGGCATGTGAGAGCTTATTTCATTAAGAGAAACAAGCTCGAGACCCAACTCTTTGTAGTCTGACCTCGTTGGGGACATGCATTAAGACGACAAGGAGCAGACTGCTCTGATACCACTGATCCATATTTTAGGAGAAAAAAGAAATGAATACAGATTATTAATAGGTACTTAAAACAAAATAACAGAGATACAATAAAACTAGTTTTCTATTCAATAACGAAATAAGATGAAACTGTAAAATGCAGCAGAAACAAGCTTGCTAGAATGGTGGCGGGTTATCTCTGAGAAGAGATGTGACGACATCGCACATTCACAAGAAGAAGATTAAAATGAGGCTTTGAAGTCCATTTTAAAATAATCAAGAATGCCAAAAACCCTAGACATCCAAAAACCTAACCCTAGGAGATGAAGCGCCAAAAGTCATGTGGGCCCCGTTTGGGTAAGTTAGTACATCAACTTCCCGGGGTCGTAACTTTTGCATACGATCTCCGTTTTAGGCGTGTGATAGCCCGTTGGAAAGGTATCATAGAGGAGATTCATTTTGGGGGCTCAATCATGCCTTTGGATATCATTGAGAAGCTCTATCCTGAAAAACCTTCATTTAGGCCCTCAAAATGGCCCCAGAAGTTAAAACTGCTAAAAATAGTAAATTGCGAAAATTGTTAGAAAACTATTTTGAGCTAGTTGGAAAAGGTGGGTGGCCACCGATATCCATTTGGATCACATGGTAACCTTAATAAGGTCCACCTCACTCCCAATGATGTCAGGGGGCCCCACTACTTTCACTTTTTGTTTCGGAGTTTCGAGCATCTGGAGTTCGTGCATCTACACATCTCGAACTTCCGTTTGCCTAAATTCTGAAATTATGGTCTATCATCTACTTGATCCAACTGTCTTAATTCCCCACAATCTGATGACTTATATCTCATTGACATTTTGCGTATCGGGATTTCGTGTGTCACGAGGTCGAAAGATTTTCCACCTTCGTCCTCCCTATTCCTGAAATGCCAATTTCTTCCGGGACAATTAACGGTCCAGATCTCTCTTAGATCGATGGTTGTGATCCAATCGTGAATTCGAGTTTCGTGAATTATCATGAACTCACCCTTACCATTTCAAGTCACGAATCGACGAAAGTTTGATCTCTCTCCATGCGTCCTTTCCGATGGATGGTCCTGACGAATTCAGAATTTCGTGATTTCCACACTCCTGTGCAACTCCAAAGGGTTTTAAACCTTGTGCATGTTCTCCAGATTTAACAGTTGTGAGGGTTCTCCTTTCCTCCCGAACAGATTCTATGGCTCCAACACTTTTGGTGTCGAGTTCTCTCTCTCCCTGTGGCCATATACCACACCGACTGCAGTTTTATAATACTGCTACACCTCCTAAGCTTTGTAACATGTCAAGTAGTCCATTGACACTCAGAAACATTTTGGGGTCTGAAATTAGTCCTCTAGACACAATTTCTTCTCAAAACCTCGGTCCAAATACCACTTATCCAACCCATCGAGGCTCAGCGTTGAAACTAGGCTCTGATACCATATTGTAAAGCTCCCAACCGTCATCCCACTGGCCGAGCAAATGCTACTATGCGGAACAACATCATTCTCATACTTAATTAATAACAAGCATTTAAATCAAATTAAACACATTTAACTCAGAGTAAGCACAAAATTACTGCTAACATAAATAATCCCTGGAATTAACAATAATTCATATTCACAAAAGAATACATGATACATATAAGCATCACAGGCATGCAAAACATAATATTAAGCATAAGTTGATACTTATCTTTGAAACCGTGGTAATTCCACGAACTATGTGTAGACCTTCCACGAACCTCCCAACCTTAGACCACGCTGCTCATCACTCTCAGCAGTAGGTCACCCCCGAGCTGGGACTAATCTCCACCGGGTAGGGATTCCTAGGCTAGGAAGGGAATACAGGAAGACACATAGTCACAGAAGAAGGATTCTCTCCCAGGAACCACTTACGCCCACTTCCCACAGACTCTCCTTCCCCACATGCCTGTCCCACCCTAGGAGTATACACCTTATTTGTCACCTAGACAATCCTTCAGCTGCTAACCTCCCTTGCCTTGGGATTTAGCAACAGACCAGACCAGAAATATTTGAGCTATGTGGCAGCTACAAGGTTCCTTCTAGGAGCTCTCTCCTTCTTCCGCGCACTCTCTCACCTAGAGAGAGTTGTTCACAGGCTTGGTAAAACCTACCTCTTCAACAAAAATCACCTCTCTTGCCTGAAGAGAGGTTACACACAGGTCATACAATCGGTTTCCTTAATCTCGTTCCCATAAAAAGTAGAAAAACAATAAGGCTCAACAATTAACATACAACAACAAAAAACCACACCCAGCCAAGAACTGCGTGGCTGCCACCATCAACTGGGACAACAAACATGGTTTTCCCAAACAGATGATATACAGACACTTCATCCCAACCAGACATCAACAATTACGGGACATTCGGTTTTCCCAACCAACCTTATAGAACAAGCTCACAGTTCTGGGTTTCGGGGATGCGTGATAAGTAATCCACACAGAGGTTGAACACAGACTCGACGGTTTTGACAGAGGGTGTACCGACTCCTCCAGAAATTAACACAGGCCTTCGGGTTTCAGAGTTACTTGAGGGTATGCTTGCAGAGGTCATACGGGATTCCCGATTTAGACAGTCGACGGTAGAATGGAGGAGGAACCCCCATCACAACTCAACTCAACAGTTTTAACTGCATGCGCTTGGGTTGACACTTGTCACCCATGAAGCTCGTTCTTTCCCATTTGGAAGTCACTCATCCTTCCAAATAACTTAGGATAAAACATCACATTAACACAACTTTGGAATAGTAATAATTTAATATTATTCTCAAGGGTTTAAGCCCGCTCAGCTTAGCCCCTCTTCCAAGCTCTCAGCCCCCTCTCCCTTACCCAGGCTTTGTGGATGCTTAGTCCCCCATCACTCATTCATCGTGGTTGGTCCACACGCAGAGATATTTTGTATTAATACTGTGCATAATTACATGTACAAAAATTAGGCTCCTGGCCTTCAACACTTAGTCTCCCTGGTCTAATAACACATAATCCCACCAACTTATATAAACTTGGCTCACCAACCTATAAAACATAATTACAATTCATAATGAAAGCTTTATGCTTCATAGACATGATTTACAACAAGGCTCAGCCTTGGGGACATTACACTACTCAATATAACTATTCATATCCTCCTATGATTGTTCAACTACCTCCATGTTTCTTCAACTTTTATTTTAAGTATTCATCTTCCTTGAGCACCTTTAGATATATGCTAATTTATTCACCTTCCTCTGTGACTTTTCAATGTCCCTTGGTATGCTAACTACAAGCACACCCATCATGTGTATACCTCATGTTGTCACCATTATCACATGCACTTCAACCTATTGTGTGCTTCTTTCACATGACCTAAAATGTGTGCTACATATACTATGTTCCACATGTGGTTTATCTCCCAATGCACTTAATTCCTTTTGCATGCTTTCCTTACACTTTTATGTTAGAAAAAATTGGATCGCAGATCAATAAAATAAAACAAATGCGGAAATTAAAAACCGAAGATACACAATACAATAGAGACACAGATATATGTGGCTCACCCAGTGTAGGATACATCCACTAGAGAAATTTCCAGGTCCTTCCTTTATTATTATCTAGAAAATGAAGGGATACAACCTACAACATACCTGCTGTAACTTTCTCTTCTTTCTCTCACAGTCTCCTCACTTAGAATACAATATTTTCAATGATGCATAGCCGCAATACATTTCCCTCATAAAAGAGGGTTTCCTTCTAGGGGAAAAAACCCTAACATAACTTCTGTCGTTAGATCTACAAAGTTATAATGAACGGTCCAGATTTACAATGAAATTACAATATACATTTACAAGGCAATTTTTCCTTCAGGGGCTTCGCTCCTGAACCCCTGCCGAGGACTCGCTTTCCCCCGAACCCTGTAGAGGGGGTAACCCCCCTCTGCACTCCCCCATGTGGAGGAGTGTACATTCTTCTGGGGTGTAAAGTATTCATGGGGTATAAACACAACTGAAAACAAAGACCTCTGAATCAGGAAGATAATCAAGCTCCACAACCAAATATCTCCCACTTGGAGACTGATCTCAACAACTCCACCATTGTTGTATCTGTTGGACTATGAACCTTCTTGTACCTGGAAAATTTCTCATCTTCATATTTTGATCCAGGGGATCAAATTTTGTTCAAAAATTCAAAGTGCTCGGAATCGCTTCAAATCGAACGGGAGCGTAGGCCTCATCGACACGAACCCAACACAACTTGTTTAGGTTCAAACGGACGTCGGATGAGAGAGATGTCGCGTTCTATTCAAAACGTCAAACAGGCAAAAAAAAAAAAGTGATGCTGACTGTACAGTCCGTACAGTCTATACGAATGCTGACATGGCTTGTCCGTACGACACGTGGTAGAGATGAATTGGCAGGACCATATGACATGTGGCATTCATTGGCTAACAGATGTGAACAAATGATATTGCGACATGTGGCAGTTTTTGGTTGGTTGTATGGTGCCACATGGCCCAGTTGTGGGCTGCCACATGGCACACTGTTATTGGTTGGTTGTATAAAATTTATTTGGAGTCCACCGGATTCGACCCCGTGACCTCCACCCACATGCAAATCCTTTGCAAAGTCCGCGCTGCCAATGCACCACCATAGTACTTCTTACTATGTAATAGTTTTAAATTTATTTGAATTTGCATTTGTGGATAGTTGGGGCGCATCCGGGCCGAGGATTAGCCCCAGCCCCCAGTTGTATATACCATACCATATGACCCTTGGTCATACCATTGGCGTGCGTGCAGATTTGTATTGTGGTTCAAACGGTTATACAACCAACTCCTGCCACTTGTCCATTATCTATTCACCTTTGAAACAGAGCCCGTTTTGCACTTGCGCGTGGTCACATGACCCTTATGGCCACAACCTTGGCGGTTAGGGGCTAGGTGCACCCATAACCGTCCTACAGTTTGCACCAGTTGTGCGGTTGCGCTCGGTGCTGGGTTTTTCCACATAAATGCGCGTGGGGGCTAGGTTGAGGCAACAAGGGTGCATTTTGGTGATCCAGAGACAACAAGTTTGAAGGGGAACTTCCAGGAAGCCTATCTTCTTCAATTTTTGGTCAAACGAGGTGCCGAAAAAGCCCAGCTAGGGGTTTTTGGATTTTCTAAAGCCATTGAAGCCATCTATTTGGCATTTTGAGCATTGTAAAGCACATATTTGAGCACTTTGAGAAAATAATACAAAAGATCCATTGGAATATGGACCAGGAGATGTAGCCCAAGAGAGGGGTGAACTCCTTTATCATTTGTTGTGTTATGTGTTTTATGTTCGATGTTTATTGATGTTGTTTATATGCATCTTGAATGAGTAATTTTCTATAAAAGTTGTGTTGCAAAATTGATCCATTTGCATTTTAACACATGAATTAAATCTTGCAAATATTTTCAAGAATACAAATCTTCTTCATTTTTAGATCAAGTTGGTATTAGAGCATAGGTTTTTGAAGACTTGATTATTTGTAAGTGTTTTGTTTTCTAATTATCACAAGGTTGAAACTCACAAGAGGAGAAGGTCAGCTTGTAGAGCCAAGTTCTCATCCTTCAAGGAGGAAGCTTATATCATCACCACAAGTTTCAAGGAGGCATTCACCAAGTATGGCTCATGAAGAGAGTCATGAACATATTCCTGCAGAAGATGAAGATCTCAGAAAGGCTTTCATGGAAATGAGAGAAATGATGAAACTCTTGATGGAAGAAAGGAATACAAGGTT
>ML779175.1:776429-816327 GCA_009831015.1 Picea engelmannii | reverse complement strand
TAATAAATGTAAGAGGACTTCTTAGAAGGTTCTACTTCTAGAAGATTCCTCCTCTAGAATGTTCTTAGGTGATGGTAGCACTATATAAAGGGGTTCAAGCAATGTAATGAGACATGAAAAGAAGTATTTTATTTGGAGCGGTATCTCAATAGGAGGATTCCCCCTCAAAGAGGCAAGTGAACATGAGATGATCCCTTCCATAATAGGATCCATTGTATGGTGTTGCCCTACCCTAAGGGTTTGATAGTAATACATAAGATTTTGCATATTGTTCTTGTATATTTGTTGTGGTGCTTTTGTATTCAGTCTTTGGTTCTTAACAACATTATTGGTTGCAGGCCCAAGGTAGATGCCTCCTAAACTCATATGCTCGTCAGTGGGTGAGAAGATCACCTAGGAGGTGGAAGCGATGTTCTAGGTACTATGGTTAGAACCATTAGTGTATCCCACATAGATTAAGGTGGATGATGACATACAAAAATAAAGTAGAGAGCACGATAAGCAGCTAACCGAGACAAGTAACATACGTGTAAAAATGAAAACACATCACTCCAAAACCAAAACCAAAACCAAAACCAAAACCAAAACCAAAAAACACCCATGTACAAAGCATCATGTGGCCAAAAGGCCTAAGCATAATAATTTTTGAGATATATCCCATTGCAGGAATCCAAAAGAGGAATTCCCATAATAATATACAATGTAAGGTCCATGCCAAAGGATTTCAAATTTTCCTGCTCCAAAGGTGCCATGGTATTGGTCATAAACCAATACCAAGTCACCTTCTGCAAAAACATGAGGATGAACTGATTTGTCATATTGAGCTTTGATGCACTTCTTATGTGTCTCATTGACCAAAGAAACATCTCAACGTTGTTCATCCAGTTGGACCAAGTACAAGAGGTATTCCTCCTCTTCCGAAGTATGGGGTAATAGTTCTATGGAAAGTTTTAAGGATGAGATTTCACATTCAATTGGAAGTACTACCTCCAAACTATAAACAATATGAAAGGGGGTAAATCCGGTGGCAGTCTTAGTAGAGGTTCAATAAGCTCATAATGTTGAAAAAAGCATCAGGTGCCATTTTGTTTTATGTTTCCCTAACATCCTCTGGATCATTTTTTTGAGGACACTATTTATATCTTTGACTTGGCCATTGGCCTGAGGGTAATAGGGTGTTGAGTTCTCATGATGAAAAACCAACTTAGAAGATACTTCAATCATCATCTTGCTTTGGAAATGGGACCGATGATCTGTCATGATTGTCTTAGTTAAACCAAACATCGCAATAAATTGGTTGAATATGAAAAGAGTGGTAGTGGTGTCGTCATTAGAATATGCAGGCATGGCCTCATCCCATTTAGTGAAATAATAAACGGCCACGATGATGTATCCATGACCATTGGTTGAGGTAGGCCTACATGTTATGAAATCAATGTCTCATTTTGCAAAGGGGTCGACGGTCACCATAGGATGAAGGGGGGAAGGATGAGCACCCATCTTATGACTGAAAATATGGTAATAATGGCATCGTTGGACTGCATTCATACAATCCTTAAGGATTGATCGCCAGAAATATCCAACACGCAATGGTTTTTGGGAAGTGGCTAACCCAGAGAGATGAACACCACATGCCCTGGCATGGAAGTCATTGAAAATGTGTTCATCTTCCTCATGAATGAGACACCGACATAGGATCAAATCAACCCGCTGGTGATATAGGGTGTTATATACAATTAGGTAGTGTTTGTCATGATGTATGATACATCTATGTTTGTCACGAGAAGGTTGTGGACAAAAACTTGAGGATATGATAAAGCCTAGAAATCTCCTAGACACCACACAAAAAATACATTTATGTGGATCAAACGAATATTATAGTAGTGACATAGGATGAAAATGGCTTGCAAGTGAATGGGATGGTCCTCACAACATTGGGATTGAGAAACCAAATAATCTAAGTAAGGCTCCACAATTAACTTGATGTCGTGGAAAGCGTATGACATGGCCCACTGGAAAGTGGATCTAGAATTCTTAAGGCCAAAAGGAAGTTTCTGATAAGAAAATGTGCCCCACAGATAGATGAAGGTAGTCTTGTGTTGATCTTCTGGTTTTATCTTTATTTGATTATAGTCGAAGTAACCATCCATGAAAGAGAATATTTCACTACTGGCACATTCATTGATAATCTGGTCAATGAATGGGGTTGGGTAATTATTTTTATTACAAGATTTGTTTAGATCCCTATAATCGACACAGACTCGAATGGTACCCTGTTTCTTAGTGACCAAAACAATGTTAGAAACCCATTCGGTCAAAGGAACCGAATAGATGAACTGGCTCGAAGGATTTTCTCTACCTCTGCCTTAATGGCGATAGATTTATTTGGTTTTACTAGCCGAAGCTTTTAACGGATCAGATTAGCTCCATCATACGTTTTTATTTCATGTTCAATAATCTAGGGTTCAATTCTAGGAATTTATTCCTAGGACCAAGAAAAAACATTGCTAAATTTTTAAAATAGGGTCGTGTATGTTTCAATTTCTTGAGGTGAACAGTCAACACCTATCAGGATGTGTTCCATGAAACCTGGATTCTCGGAAATCTGAATGGGTATGGTTTTCGATATGGGAGACTGGGACCATTGGACATGATCAGAGGTGACAAGATTTTTAGTGTCATCCTCGAACTATTTCAAGTCAGGAAGAAAATATGCTCTGTGGTGTAAATTATCCCAAGGCATATAAGAGTAAGCCATGATATCCATGATGGCTTTGTCATATGCAAGTTCAATATCAAGGGAGTTAGATGAAACTAGAAGAGGATGAAAGGCCCAAGAGGGTGGTGGATACTGATCAGATTCCACATCCCGAGGGGAATCTTATTTTGGGTTAGTCTAGGCTGACTAGATTTCCTTGTAGGAAATCTCTACTGGGGTGAGCGGCATGGAAGTGCCATACAAATTAACATCCTCAAGGAGAGGTACCACCCAAGGATCAAAATTCCTAAGGGATCCACTATTAGATGAAGAAATTATGTTTATAGAGGCGATGGTTGCAGTAGGAGATGGTGGGGGAAGTGGAAATATACCGAGAAGTATAGGATCTTTGAACATCCCCGAACCAATGTTCATTGTAGGTTGGAAAATATCACCAAAGAAGGGTACATTAGACCTCACATTGGAACCAAGGTTTGTGGTGCAAAACACAAGCTAATTGATCGTAATTATTTTCCTTTAGTGAGGGAAATATAGGACCTGAATGACCGAGGAGAGTACTATAGTCATCTCATAGAACCAAGTGTGCTCGAGTAACATATTGTACTTGAGTGGTGAGTCAATGACCTCTACGGAAATGGAAATAGTCTTTCCACCTAACTCGACGGGTAAGGCGGTGATGATTCTGTGTGGTTGGAACATGTGTTCGTCAAAGGATTTTAAGAGTGTAGCAAATGTATCAATATTAGGAGATCCAAGGGATTTCCAACAAGAAATCGACATGATGAAAGTAGAGGTTCCTTCCTCAACGATTGTTCAAAATATGTTTTTCTCCATTGTTCACACTTTAATATCGAAGTATACTTGATGGGAGAGCTTATTAGTAACTTGGGTAGTGTCAAAGTTAATGAATCTTGAATATGAGGGATCAACCCCACCTATGGCCGATAGAAATGCCTTCCCCTACGTGGGGAAACTTTGGATAACTTCAAGGGCTGACATGGAACAAGGTTCCTGGGGTAATTCTTCCACAATATAGTTGTGGGAAGCTCTTGCATTGGGATTATGTGTCGTATGATGAAGAACGCCCTTCAGGGGGTTAAGTGGCGCATCAAGGAATGGATTCTCTACCTGAAGAGGGTGACTAGGTTGGGAAGAATATATTTCATCTGGGGAAGCATTGGAAGGCTCGGGAATGTCATAGTTCTTGTTTTGAGTATGCAATTTGACTATTTGGTCACACATGTAAATGGAAGCATTCGAGGAGGAACCCTCAAGGTGAGGGGTACCTATGATGCCCATTAGCAAAGGGGTAGGATTTGAGGAAACCATGTTTTGAGGTTGGGGAGGGAAGGGATGATTTAATACAATCGGTTTTGGGGGGGGGGATTTGTTGTGCCAAATACCGATGGATATCATATTTATAAGGGAACTGATGAGTGGGATGGTCCTCCCGACATATGGTGCAGGGGTACCGAGCTTCCCTCTTATCCTTAGTGCCTCCGTCTTGGGAAGTTTGGGTAGTGGCAGTCCCTTTCTCATGAGTGGAATTTTGATTTTTGTTCCTCTTTCTCTTTCCTCTAGGTTGCTGAGGATTCTTTGGTTGCATGGACTACACCGAATTCAACTCGGAGGTTTGAGGAGGGATTGCAACATTTTGAGTAGAGGAAGTCCCTTGCTCATTAGCGTAATTTTTCTTCTTGTTTGGATTTTTATTGACTCCAGGTTGTTGAGGATTCTTCAGTCACGTGGAATGCACCAAATTAACCTCAGAGGTTTGAGTAGGGACCACAACAGTTTGAGCACTAGTGCCAGTAGCTGACGGTTGTGATTGAATAGACAACTGTCCTAGTTAATCAACTAGTTGGTTGATGGGTTCATGGGAGATAGGATCGACCACACCATCGACATGGGGTCCTGGGTGAGGTTGAAAAATATCATTTTACAGGAGAGGAGAATTTGGAATGATATCATACAAAGTACCCAACTGAGAATAAATCATATTCAGATGTTGGGCACACAAAATAGCTTTCTCCTCAGTGGTCACCCCGACCATAGTTACATCACAAGAAATGAGTGGTATGAGGTACTTGGTGAAACATTATGTTAGGATCTTGTCCAAAATCTGAGTCTTAATCATTCCACGCCTCCGATGTCACTCATGAATATGATCAGAAATATGGGTGGCATTGTTTTGACGCAAAAAAGTCAAGAGATCTGTTCCTATATCATAGCAAACATGAAATTGGTAATGGGTTGAAAATGCCATTTCCAAGTCATTGAAGCTTCTAAAAGAGCCACATTTCAGTTCAATATACCATTTGGCAGCGACTCCAGTTTTGGATCTATGGAAAAGATGCAATCTCACACTATCATCCATTAAAGAATTAGACAAGCACCAAAAATGGTATGTCAGGATGTGTGTGGAGGGGTCTTCTCTCGGATTATCGTCAAACTTTGGAATGTATGATGTGATTTTTGATGGAATAGTTGGACATAAGGGGTCATGGGAAATAGGGTCATTTGTAAACCATGAAAAATATGATAAGTCAAGTGTTGAAATAAATGACAATGGTGTGAATGAGGACTGGGAGGGAGGTGAAGTCTTTATTTTCCCAGATGGACCTTTTGTTCCTCCTATATTGTTGTTGCTCTAAGTTTGAGAAATGGTTGGATAGTGAGTGCCCCTAGGGATGGTACCACTAGCAGGAGAATGACTACTCCTACTTCCAAAAAATCCCTTAGGGGGATTTCCTCCAGTGGGAAAAATGGACCCTCCAAGAAAAGGGTTCCCAGTGCTACTCCCCGAGAAGAAACCTCCAAGACCAGAGGTATGGACAAAGGGAGAACTCCAATTTCCCCCGAGGGATGTTCCCCTATGGAAAGGTGTGTTGGCCCATGGAAAAGTAAAACCTCCAGAAGTACCTCTACCCCCAGGTTGACTTGGGACAACCCCAAAACCACTAGGCATACTCCATCCAAAAGGTACACCTGCCTCTGATGACGTTGGACCAGCCATTCGATTGGAGGAAGTGGAAGCTGATGAATGTCCCATGTTGAAAACAAAGTTAAGCCCCCCAATGGAAACGAATTTGGAAGTGGGAATGGAGGTAGAAGGGATGGGTGTGTTCACACTAGGTTTTGACACAAGCCATTTTAGAGAAAAGTGTAGTAATTAATGAAGAAAGTTAGGAAATGTACCAAAGAAGAAGTGTGCACCAGAAAATAGGGAAAACCAATGCTAGTAAACTAGGAAAGTCAAGGAAAGGAAAAAATATGTGGATCAGAGAGGAAAATAGTTGGATTTTGGACTAGCCATGGTCAGGGAGTTAAAAGGTGGAAACACCTAATCCACCTAGGGTTAGTGGGTTAGGGTTTTGGTCATTTTTTTAACAGGTAATTAGCCCCTTTTTGTAATATAAATATATTGTGTGGGATATAGGAGGGAGATAATGAATATTTTCATAGAGAGCAAGTAATATTGAGATAGGAGATAGAGATATGAGTATAGAGACAAAGATATGCATTGTAATCGATGTGGAGCTTAGTGAGATCTTATCAACCTCAAATGTAATGCGCACGACACTATAAACATTATGAAGAATAATAAAAGAACGAAGGCAACCAAATCTTTGTCGATGTAGCCCAGGGGGGTGAACCATGGTAAAATTTATGTCTCTGTGTGGAATGGTTGTCTTATTTCTTACAATTGTGTAGTTATAATGAATGAATTAATTTGTTGGAAGTAAAATGTAGTGCATAGTAGAGTGATAACATAATTACTGCAGATTGAACCCTAATGAATCTTATTATTGATTGATAGAACTAGTGATATGTTGATGTATTAGAATAATAGATATAATATGTTTTAAGGTAGAAAGAATGTCTATCATCCCCACAATATCCACCCTTCCAAGATTGTAGACATCTGGTTCCTATAGTGACCCATAATCCATCTCGGGTGAGACTTCATTGTGCACTCTATGCCCAATGTTTCCTTCTAGTCTCTAGAAGGTCCGATGGTTTGCGGGTTTTTTTAGGAAACCTAAATTAGATCTCAGATTAGCTCATAAACCTCCAACAAATGGTTTCATTGTCAGTTGGAACCTAGAAGAATAGATTGGAAGGGACTTGTTGAGAAGGACAATGAAGAGAATGCAATATTATAAGGGGATGTTCAAACCATGGAACCCAATTAAACAAGATATCGAATGATGGATGACAACAAAATAGCTTGAGTTTTCATAGAAAGACAAAATAAACCCTAAGTATACACTGCACCAATATTTGGAGAGGTACGTATTTACTGATCTTCATGAGTCATTTTTCTGTGAATTTCCACATTTTCTACAGGAGTAGATACTGATATTAAAATACAATCACCCAACTAGTCGAATAATACTAGTTGAATGCAATACTAAAAATTTTGTGCATCTACAAATAGTCAACAACAAATTCACGTGCGCGATCGATTTCTGGCTAGATAGCATCATTGTAGTATTCATTACCGATTTTATAGTTGATACTACAAAATCATACACTAATACAGAGCATGAGTTTTTGAAGGGTCTAAGAGGAAGGTATATTATATCACTTTATACATCAATCAATATTTTGTTGCATGATAAAGGTGTGATGACAATGGAGTTTGACGACTAAATAAGTCCGCGTGTATGGGGAGACTGGGGTAAATACTAAGGATGATATGAGACATGGAGAAGGATATGATAGAGGTAATAAGAAGGAAGAAATGGACCCCATTATGATGGATGAAGAATAGATCAAGGAAATAATGGACAAAGAAGGAACGATGCGCAACGGAAGACCCTGCCAATACAAGATTAATAGGAAAAATGGGTAGTAGTCGAGCGGGAAGGCTTGGTAAGTGATCAAGAAGAGGTAGAGGATATTTGTGTGACAAAGAAGATTGAGGAAATCATGCACACCACATATGAGAGAAAACCCAGAGGTCAAGCATCCGTCCCATAAGAAAGATTTCCATTCCAGATCAGAATTAGTGTGGAACCCACAACCCCATCTGTGATTAAGACATCAGAAAAAAAAAAAGAATCTTTTAGAAAACTAGAAATTAGTAGTAGAAGGATTCCAGTAGGACAAGGGACCGGTGGAAATTCAATTGGAAGTATGAATTCACCTAGTAGTAGTCAGTTATCTACACTGCATAGGAAGTACTGCAAATTTTACAATGGCAGGAGCAGATCGAACTATTCAGTTACCATAATTTCATGGAGAAGGGTTGAAGGACACCAAGAAACATTTATTTATTTGTGAAAATATTTGGGAATATAATCAAATCATGGATGAATACACAAAAGTGGATCAACTCGCAATTACATTCAGAAACAATGCAGTGGACTATCTTATGATCCCAACAATGAACAATCCACAAGGAGCACCTACAACTGTCGCAGAGGTAAAGAAGGAATTAATCAATGAATTCCAACGACCAACTTTAGAAGATAAATATATGAATGAGATGATAGAAATCAAATAGAATCCATGAGATTCGGCTTTGGAAATCGATCATAAGTTCAAGTGATTGAAAGGTAAGCTAAAATATCCTATAACAAACATGCAACATAGGAAACTATTCATAAAATCATTATTGCCAAATTTTAAATACCCATTGAGGAAACAAAAGTTTGAGACTCAAGTCAAGGATCTGCAAGCATCCCTATAACTAGAAGAGAATCAGTATAAACATACAGATCCAACTATAGAAGAGGTGATATAGGATCTCAATAATATGAAATTGAAGTTGAATAAAAACAAAGGCAAGAAAAATAGGGAAGTTGTTTGGTGTACCTTATGCATAACAAAAGGACACCACAAAAATGAGTTCCCAACATTTGCGCTTTATTTGGGAGTAGGGTTGGCAAATCCCTTACCCATATGAGGATTATGGTGTGAAATATGTAAAACATATGGACATGAACCTTATCATTGTCCAATGATGCAAAAACACCAAACAATAACTAAGAGTACAATCTACAATTTCTTCAAGTCTATAGGACATGAGGATAAGGATTGTCGAACCTTGAAAATGATGAAGGAAAGGACCTCATATGCTTATAGGATGCAGGCTGAAATAATGATAGGAAAACCTGCACAACAATATAATAATGTGTAGCAGTTTACAACACCACCACAATATAATAAATCATGCACAAACAATCAAGGCAATAGATGAGGATTTAGAGGAGGAGGACGTGGAATAGGAGGATTTGGAAGAGGTAGATGACCAGTAACCTACCACAATTTCCAGCAACATGGACATTATGCAAGGGATTTCCCACTACCACCAGCAACATGCATGTACTATTGTGCAACAAACCATACTATAGAATAATATCCTATACTTTTGAGAAAAATACAGGACAAAAGGAATCATAATAATCAAAATGTTCAATGGATTTCCACTGAAACTAGAGATGATGGTAAAAATATTAATATAGTTACTCCAGGTGGAACCAAAGTAGGAGCAGACACAGTAAATATGAATCAAAACCAACACCAGATGGTTATAAAAAATACAACACCTCAACAACATTTTGATGCACGCAAGGAAAAAGGGACATTGAAGCAGGCCAGAAAAGAAATATTGTAGAAGAGTATTGCTTCTACTTCAAATGCACAACCAAGCTATGATGGACCAGTATATGATATGCCTCATCCATTTGATCATACCAACAGAGACCAATCTTCACAAAAGGTATATAATCTAAGGATCTTGTTGGTGTATTTCTTGAATTTATTAAATGATCAAACATCTATACAAGTATTACAAAGTTTGATAGAAAAATGCAGCCCTAAAGAAGATATAAAACTAGAACAAAAGACACTAAATCATGTCCATAGGAAGACAAGAAAAAATAGAGAGTTCAGATTGAATTAAAATATTGGATACTTTAACATGGTTGACATCATATTAGATTTGGGATATGAGGTAAATTTTCTTCCTAAGAAAACATGGGAATGCATGGGGGAACCTACACTGGGCTATTCACCTATCCAACTGAAACTAGAAAACCAACATAGAGTAATACCAATTGGTCGATTGAAAGGCATATCAGTGGATTTAGATGGTGTGCACACTATGGAAGACTTTGAGGTAATTGATATAGTGGATAATACGACACCTTATCTAGCATTGTTGGGATTGTATTGGGAATTTGACAATCAAGACATTATAAAATTGAAGACTCGAAAAATGGTTTTTGAATCAGGATATTATAGAGACATAACACTGTTAGATTCTTCAAAAGGTGGAAGATATGTTGAACCAATGATAGAAAAATTCATCACAGAAGAGATAAACCAGTTCTATAGAACTACCATGTGCGAGGAAGATTACATTAACCCAATAGAAGATGGAATTCTTAGTTGGAGAAGCATCGGTTCTTGTGCTTCAGATGCTAAAACAGGAATGGAGAATTAGCAACAATTCTTGCATGATATATCTACCAAAATATGTGCAAGAATGATGCATGCACTAAGATGGGTTGGCACAGAGGTAAGATAACCACCGAGTTTTTATTGTCAAAGTCATTTGGAAGAATTCTTAACAAATTTTGAGTTACAAGTTCTGGAAATTCAAAGGTTATTAGTTTTATATATTTCTTTGAAAGCAATAGCTGCATGTCGACGGGTACTCACAAAGAAAAGATCCAGGATTGTTATCAATGAAAAATATTACTGTGCATCACATTTGGCACAGAATAAAAGAATAAACATATTCATAAATCTTATGGAATAGGGAAACCTAGAGAACATATAGACATATGCATAACCTAATGGAGACTAGTACCACCAGAAGAATGGCCATGTCACTTCATTCATGCATTAGAGGGCATACCGAATTGGAACTGCTCATAGGAACTGTAAATTGGGAAGATTTGCAACATTTTTTTTTAATCATGTTTTCATTTGAACATGAGAATCCAATGATAGATGCAACACTGAAGTTGATAAAATAAAATATCTTTGAAGAACATGACGTTGAAATTGTAACAACTTATCATAATCACAATCAACAAACATTCAAACAATTTCAACATTGTTAGCACGTCGCAGAAGATGATCCAATAGAAGAAAACCCGCACAATATTCAGATAACAGAAGTTGAAGGGGAAAGTTAAATATAAGGACCACAATTATATTTAGAATAATTTGTTGCACCACTAAAGATAAAGAAAGTCAATATCATAATAGAAGAGAATCCAAAAATTGCAAGTATTAGTGACTATTGGGATAACCAGACAGTGGAAAGAATAACATAACTATTGCGCGAATATAGTGATCTATTTCCAGAAATTTTTCATAGATAAAAGAGGTAGCAGGAGAACATTGAAAAATGAAGATCCATCTACAACCAGATTCCATACCAATAAGAAAAATACCCTACAGGATGAATCTAGTATACAAATAGAAAGTTCAGGCAGAGATTGCTAAATTGTTAGAGGTTGGTATAGTAGAACCTATTGAAGAATTTGAGTGGATTATCCCTATGGTAGTTCAAGAGAAGAAGAAATGGGGAAGAAGTATCTGTGTAGACTTGAGTAAGTTGAATGATGCATGTCTGCATGATCCCTTCACTACTCCATTTACAAATGAGGTATTGAAAAATGTAGGAGGACAAGAAGAATACTCAATTACTGATGGATTTTCAGTGTATCACCAAATCAAAATAACACCATAGGATCATCATAAGACTACATTTGCCACATAATGGGGATCATACCAGTACATAATGATTCCCTTTGGATTGAATAATTCCCATTCTATTTTTTCAAGAGTAGTGGTAGTTGCATTTAAATATTTTATACATAAATTTTTGGAGGTTTATCTGGATGATTGGATAATATTTAGCTTATTAAAGGATCATGTTGAAGTTTTAATATCGATTCTAGACAAGTGTAGACAGTGCCAAATTTCCTTGAACATTAAGAAATGCATATTCAACACACTATTTGGAATTCTACTAGGACATGTGGCTTGTAAACAAGGCCTGTTGGTTGACCCTACAAAGATTGATGTCATTGTTAATTTACCACCACCTAAGTCAGTGCACAAATTAAGAGATACACTTGGTCATACACGTTACTATAGAAATTTAATAAATAGATACACATAGAT
Organism: Picea engelmannii; assembly: GCA_009831015.1. NCBI lineage: Eukaryota > Viridiplantae > Streptophyta > Pinopsida > Pinales > Pinaceae > Picea > Picea engelmannii. The sequence continues at coordinate 804,455 of ML779175.1, read as the reverse complement.
TACTACGTCGATGGAGAAACTGTTAAACAAGGATATCAATTTTCAATGGAATGATGAGTGCCAACAAACTTTGGACATATTAAAGGAGAAAATGGTGACAACACCAATTCTAGTGTTTCCATATTAGGCGAAAGAGTTCCATGTTCATGTAGATGCCTCTTCAATAGCACTTGGAGTAGTACTAACACATCCAAGAGAAGGTGACATAGATCACCCAATAGAATTTGCAAGTAGGAAACTCTCATATTCATAACATAATTATAATACAACAGAGAGAGAAGAGTTGGCTATGGTGTATGAATTACAGAAGTTCAGACATTATTTATTAGGCCAACATTTTAAAATGTTCACAGATCACTCTCCTCTCAGATATCTGGTCAACAAGCTAGTGTTGGGGGGGAGAATATGTAGATGGATGATTTTATTTCAAGAGTTTGATTTTGAAGTAGTAGTGAAACCTGGAAGATTGAATGCAGTGCCATATCATTTGTCTAGGATAACTAATGGAGAGGAAAAAACATATTGGAGGACACTTTTCGTGACACACAACTCTTTTCAGTGCAGAGTGTTGATGAATACTTTTCTAATATTATTGAATTTTTTAGTACATGATTTTTCCCAAAGGAATACAACATTGCACAGAAGAATAATTTGGTGGTTAGAGCTGCAGATTACCAACTTATTGCAGGACACTTATATAAACTAGGTGCATAAAATATTCTAAGGAGATGTGTCATGGAACATGAACGTCCTATAATCTTAGCAGAAGCAAATGAAGGAATAGATGGAGGACGCTATGTTGGAAAATCCACTGTGCAAAATATACTACACTCAGGATTATGGTGGCCAACAGTTTCTAAGGATGCAAAGGAATAATTCCAGGCTTATGATGTTGGTTAGAGGGTCATAAATCCATCCAGGAGGGATGAGATGCCCTTAAAAATTTAGGTAACCCTTAAAGTGTTTGACAAATGTGAAGTAGACTTTGTAGGACCAATCAATGCACCAACTAGAATATCAGGAGCAAGGTACATCATTACAGTGACAGAGTATCTAACCAGATGGGTTGAAGCAACAACAGTAAAATATTGTAATGCAGAAACTGCAATGCACTTTTTCTTTGAACAAGTAATTACAAGATTTGGATACCTTGGAATTCTGATGAGTGACCAGGGAACTCATTTTATGAATAGTACCATTTCGGAAATGACTAGAGAATTTGAGATACACCATAAGAAGAGAAGTCCATACCATCCTCAAACTAAGGGAACAGTGGAAGAATTTAATAAAATATTGGAGAATTCCTTAACCAAAATTTGCAACGTAAACAGGGATGATTGGGATCTGAAGATACCAGTAGTATTTTGGGCTTATAGAACCACATAAGAAAATATCAAGAAAACACCTTTAAGATTGATGCATGGTCAGGAAGAAGTAGTCCCTTTAGAATATTTGATACCCAGTTTGTGCATTGCAGCCATTACAAACATGACAGAAAGAGGCGCAGTACAAGAAATATTATCTCAGCTCATGGAACTAGAAGAGGGTAGGATTATGGTTGGTTTCCATCAGGAGGTACAAAAATCCAAAGACAAATATTAGCATGATAGACACATTAAGAAGAAAAGATTTAAGGAAGGAGACCTTGTTCTTCTCTATGACAACAAATACTTACAACATCCAGGAAAATTCAGGATGCATTTGCTAGGGCCATATGAGATAAAGTATGTTCACTAGAAAATTATGTTATTTACGAGAAAATGGATAAGTGTTGCATGACTGTTGAAAGGGGGGGTGTGCTAAGAGAGACCATGAATGCTATGAAAGAGATATTGAAGGGGACCAATAATGGTTGTGTTAACCTCCAACAAACCAGTAGCTTACTGTATTTAATTTCTCAGGACCAGAACATTCCTCTGACCCATGAATGAATTATAGTCAGGATGGTAGGTGGGAATAACTCCTCAAGAGTTAATGAGGGGATAGGGTAGAGCACCCATCTGTAAGTCTTTCAGACCTGACCACAGACTGGGAATTCAATCCACACACAATATTGCTGAGGAAGGCAATAAAGGAAGGTGTGGTGGGAAGAGGAAGAACTGCGAAGAGGGCAAAGATGAGTGACTAAGCTCTTGGGTTCAAGGAAGAACTAAGAAATGAGCATGTTTTGGTTGCAAGAAATGGCTAGCAGGGTTATGATACAAGCTGATAAATGAGGTCATTGAGTGACTGAGGAAGTAATTAGGAGATCCTCCTTGCTTGTTATAGTGAAAATTGTTCCCAAGATCCTACAGGAGGAGGATATTAACCTTCGTCCCTACTGTCGTTGAGCCGGAAGAAAGGATTATATCTCAGAGCATCGTGGTCTAACTTAGGGGTTGCTAGTGGTAAATTCATTAGGAGTGACTGAGCCTATGGTTGGGTGGTAACGAACAAACCTTTCAACAGTCACATCACGTCTTCTGGTTCTGATAAGTGTTTTCATGATTTGTTCTTTGAATTGGGAATAATGGATGCATGCATGTATTCATATATCTATAAATGGTTTCTGTATTGAAATGGTTAAGTTCTGTGTATGCATTTGTCTTCTTGTGAAATTATGCTTCTGATTAATTATCTATCTGCCGCAACTTAGACTTCAAGGTGCCTTGGGACATAAACCTGTAGGACGGTCAATATAGAAAGTATTGAGTCAATCTAGCCCTATTTGTCTAATGAGACTATCCCCTTCAGAATTGTTGTTGTGCGGCTAGGATATCATGTCCAAACCCTTAAAAACATCATGATGAAGCTCATGAAGGATAGAGAGATTTAATTCTCAAAAGGGAAGACCCTTTCATCTGGAAGATGAGTAAACGAGATCTGTTCGAGAGAAGGAATATGACCAACACCTAGGAACCTTAGGCTAAGACTAAGGGATCTAAGTCCTTTTGGCTTTGGAGCTCCGGAAGTCTGGGAATTCAGAGTATTATCGACCCTCATAGTCATAAACCGATTGAATGTGACCGATATTTACGGTTACCCATAAGGTTGACCAATGTTGGGCGGTTCCCCATCTAGTTAGGTGAACCTATTTTATGAACTAAACCAGGATCCAAAGCCCCAAAGGCCAGAGCCACGAAGAACCCAGAACCATAGATCGAGGGATCCTTCAGGTTCTTTCCCAACTGGATATACTGGGGATGCATGGTGCTAGCCCCTTTAGTTCGAAGATTGGGAACTTCAGGAGAAAAGAGGATTATGCATCGCAAAACTCCTGAATGTCGAGTCCTCGAGGTAACAAGAGCCATAGATCTATAAATCTACGTGGCTAGATCTCAACCGTGAGATTTGAGGAATGTTATAATGTTGTCATTCTGGGATGATGTGGTGCAGTGAAGTCACCCATGGTGATGTGGACCCCATATTGACGTGCCACATGTCACTCGTATTCGTGTGTATCGCATACCCTATAGGCCCATCGGAAAGTAACATGTGTTACCCTAACCCCTTCTACGTGTCAGTTCATGGTATGTGTTCGCCTAGCCAACATGGTTGGTGAAGTAACTAGGACTTCAGGAGACTAGGACTTTGGGAATCGAGAGGATTTTAGATGTAGCATTGTAGGGAGACCAAAATGGTCCAAAAGTAGGAACCACGTGGCAAGCTCACAGGACTCCGGAAGTTCGGGGCTTTAGGAGGTCTTGTGCGTAGATAGAAAGGAGATGTTCAACGTCGAAGCACCGAAATCCAAATTCCTTGTTAGCATGTGTGTTAGACAAGGGTTAAGCCAATCGTCAGATTGGTTGATGGATGGACCTTACCTATGGGAAGTAGGAACCAAGAGATGATACTAATGAGATGAAGCCACAGGAGCGTCACGTGGCCCTCAACCCATGAAGGCCCGAAGAAATTTGGGAAGCCGTAATTTCTAAACCAAAGGCCGATTTAGAACCTGGTAGTAGTTGTTAGAAAGCTATGGGCAAGTAGAAGAGAATGAATTAGCTTGGAGAAATTATTAGACATGATTTAGTTAAGGAAAAATGAACTTCTGATGCCCCACCCCTTAAAATAGTATTAAGGAGTTGGGTTTGTTACAAATTGGTATCAGAGCATGGTTACAACACTTGGCCTTCTTGGGATCATGGACGAGCTACGTAAAAATCACATTTAAAGAACTTTAATGGTGATGCCTTATCTTACCTCTTTCCTGAAAAGTCTGGTTACACTTTTACTGAAGAAAATAATGAAACCTTCTTCTGTGTGTGTGTATTTAAGAAATATGAACTATGTGTTGTTCATAAACTAATAGACTGTTGGATAATAGTGAGTGTTTTGTCAGCACTCAAGCAGTTAGTCAATCACAAGAAAACTACAAGTATAAAGGATCTTGACGCACCATGAAGTGGGGGAGGGCTCCCACTTCATTATGACTAATGGGTATCGATGGTTTGTTGGATGCAGGAATCAAATGGAATATGATTGAGTGGAAGGAACATCAGCATGAGGCAATTGACTATGTTTCCCAAGGGGACCAAATGACCTTGGCATCCCTACGAGAGTGTGGGTTGTTAAAAAAATTTCGTTGTCCAATGTTGGGTTCTATGGAGTTGTTATTAAACCATTTGGTCTGATATTGGGAACCATATCAAAAGTTTTTTATCATCCAAGGGAAGGTCCTGTTGTTAGACATAAATGATATCTACTTTTCCACTGGGCTATCTCAGCAGGGTGTACCATGGCATATGGTATACATACCAACATGATAGGGTGGCACTATTTCAAATTATGTTGAGGAGTATTTTCATATGGGTGCTCAGAAAGAAAGTGGCCAAATCCCCATCTGGGATATCATGGATCTTACTTTCAAGACCATTCTCTTCTGCATTACCCTAACTTCAGGGTCAACGGTGCCTCACTTAGCATCGAGACCTAACATGCATATGGATCTCATGTGCTTAGAGCCAACAATTTTTAATTGGTGTGAGGAAGTGTTGATAAACATGAAGAGTCAACTGACAAGATGAAAACAGGGAAAGCAGAAGCAGTTTGGCTATGGCTCCCTTCTTGTGATCATATTTTTGCAGTGAGTTCCTCACCTAGCTCCACAGATAATCCTTGGACAAGCAGGACCAATGGAACCACAAATGGTATTCTGGGACGAGTACATGTTTAGGTTGTCGAGTGTTCAACATGAATACCATTATGGTATTGGGTTTACGAGTTGGTGGTGGTGCCATATTGTGAGCATTGCAGACTTTTCATATGCGAGAATGGATTTCCGTTAGGATCCAGAGCTTCCTCTTCAACCAGGCGAGGCATGGGGACCCATAGGTAAATGTGTTGTTTTTAATTTTTCCATATTTGCATCTTTTTTAGATTTTAGTATATTTAATTTGTTTTTGTGGGTGCATATTGACACAAGTGTTTGTTGGGGAAATGTAGGATCGTCATTGTAGTAGTGATGAGGATTCCTCAAGCAGGGATGGAGGTGGTAGTAGTGAATAATTGTGGTGCGTCCAACATAATATATAGGTGATTAGCATGGGATTTCCTATGACACCAGAGCACAAGATACCCAATCACACGAGGCAACATGCGAGGGGTGTATCTATCCCTTTCCACCAACTTCTCTGGAAATTCATTTGTACTATGTAGTGTTACCATGATCATCATGAGTGAGTGGCTCATGGTACTCCTTTTTTAACTCAACACTTATATTAGCCGATCGATATCTATATGTATTAGGAAGCTAATAGAGCCTCAGTTTTTCTTATGCACCTAATTGTTTGGAAGGATGTAAATCACATTTTACGATTATATATACAAATTGTTTATTTTGGCTAGTGATGATGTGATGATGGACCCATGTGTTATGTACATGCATTCATAATGACATAATTTAATGATAAAAATTCCAATCTAACACGTAATTAGCTAACAAACCATCCAATGTATTAGATCCTCATGAAACATGACAGTATTCAATATGCTCAAAGTAACTTTCAAGAAGACGTACCCTCAAATATTTTCCCAAAAGTCTAGGATTTATGATACTATATGTGTGATTCAAATCTGATACAACAAGTTGAGAGTCCAATCTAATGATAATATCGTGAATACCAAGGGTAAGCGCTTTGAGAAAAATTTCAATAACGACACTATATTATGCAACATTATTGGTTCCAAGCCCAAGGTAGATGCCTCCTAAACTCATAAGCTCGTCAGTGGGTGAGAAGATCACCCAGGAGGCGGAAGCGATGTTCTAGGTACTATGGCTAGAACCATTAGTGTATCCCACATAGATTGAGGTGGATGATGACATAAAAAAATCAAGTAGAGAGCACGATAAGTAGCTAACCGAGACAAGTAACATACGTGTAAAAATGAAAACACATCACTCCAAAACCAAAACCAAAACCAAAACCAAAACCAAAACCAAAAAACACCTATGCACAAAGAATCATGTGGCCAAAAGGCCTAAGCATAATAATTTTTGAGATAGATCCTATTGCGGGGCTCCGAAAGAGGATTCCCATAATAATATACAATGTAAGGTCCATGCCAAAGGATTTCAAATTTACCTGCTCCAAAGGTGTCAAGGTATTGGTCATAAACCAATACTAAGTCACCTTCTGCAAAAACATGAGGATGAATTGATTTATCATATTAAGCTTTGACGCGCTTCTTATGTGTCTCATTGGCCAAAGCAACATCTTGATGTTTTTCATCCAGTTGGGCCAAGTACAAGAGGTATTCCTCCTCTTCCGAAGTATGGGGAAATAGTTCTATGGAAAGTTTTAAGGATGAGATTTCACATTCAATTGGAAGTACTACCTCCAAACCGTAAACAAGATGAAAGGGGGTAAATCCGGTGGCAGTCTTAGTAGAGGTTCAGTAAGCTCATAATGTTGAAAAAAGCATCAGGTGTCATTTTGTTTTATGTTTCCCTAACATCCTATGGATCATTTTTTTGAGGACACTATTTATATCTTTGACTTTCCCATTGGCCTAAGGGTAATAGGGTGTTGAGTTCTCATGATGAAAGACCAACTTGGAAGATAATTTAGTCATCATCTTGCTTCGTAAATGGGACCGATGATATGTCATGATTGTCTTAGGTAAACCAAACATTGCAATAAATTGGTTGAATATGAAAAGAGCGGTAGTGGTGTTGTCGTTAGAATATGCAGGCGTGACCTCATTCCATTTAGTGAAATAATAAACGACCACGATGATGTATCCATGACCATTGGATGAGATAGGCCTACATGTTATGAAATCAATGTCTCATTTTGCAAAGGGGTCGAAGGTCACCATAGGATGAAGGGGGGAAGGATGAGCACCCATATTACGACTGAAAATATGGTAATAATGGCATCGTTGGATTGCATTCATACAATCCTTAAGGATTGATCGCCAGAAATATCCAACACGCAGTGGTTTTGGGGAAGTGGCTAACCCAGAGAGATGAACACCACATGCCCTGACATGGAAGTCATTGAAAACATGTTCATCTTCCTCATGAATGAGACACCGACATAGGATCAAATCAACCCGCTGGTGATATAGGGTGTTATATACAATTAGGTAGTGTTTTTCATGATGTATGATACATCTATGTTCATCACGAGAAGGTTGTGGACAAAAACATTTAGTTTGGAGGTAGAAAAATATGTCTCCATACCAAGGATCAGACGAGTCAATAAGGAACAATAAATCATCGGGAAAAGAGTCATTAACCATTGGTTCTTCATCGACTCGAGGAAGATTAGACATCAACTCTATGAAAGTCAATGATTTCTTAGACTTGGATGAGACAAATTCCAAGTCAAACTCTTGGAGGATAACAATACACTTCAAGTACTTTCCCCTAATGATCTAACGACTAAGGATGTGTTGCATTGGGTTGGAATCATAGATGACCTTGGTTTTGTGCAAGAGGATGTAATGGCATAATCATTGGACAACATATATTGTTTCCAAGGCCAACTTTCTACACGAGAGTATCAAAGTTTGGGAACTGCAAGTCCTTTTCTAAGATAATAAATGGTGTGCTCTCACGGCACCTCATCCTCCTAGACGAGCACCATGCCAATGGTGGATTTAGAAGTCGCGTTATAGAGCAATAAATAATGAGTATAATCAGGAGGGCTTAATAAGGGAGTCGACATCAAGGCCTTCTTCAAGGAGTCAAATGAATATTATGCTTGATTATCCCATATAAAAGGTACACCTTTTTTCAATATGTGCATAAAACCTTTTGTAATCTCGGTATAGTTGGCAATGAATCGTCATAAAAAAATTTCCTTCTCTTGAAAACTTTGAAGTTGGTTAATGGTATGAGGAGGAGGAAATTTGATGATAGCCTCGACGTTCAGGAGATCTACCAAGATCCTATACTTGGATATGATAAAGCCTAGAAATCTCATAGACACCACACAAAAGATACATTTATGTGGATCAAACGAATATTATAGTAGTGACATAGGATGAAAATGGCTCGCAAGTGAACGGGATGGTCCTCACAACGTTGGGAGTGAGAAACCAAATAATCTAAGTAAGGCTCCACAATTAATTTGATGTCGTGGAAAGCGTATGACATGGCCCATTGGAAAGTGGCTCTAGAATTCTTAAGGCCAAAAGGAAGTTTCTGATAAGAAAATGTGCCCCACAGATAGATGAAGGTAGTCTTGTGTTGATCTTATAGTTTTATCTTTATTTCATTATAGCTGGAGAAACCATCCATGAAAGAGAATATTTCACTACTGGCACATTCATCGATAGTCTAGTCAATGAATGGGGTTGGGTAATTATTTTTATTACAATATTTGTTTAGATCCCTATAATTGACACAGACTCGAGTGGTACCCTATTTCTTAGTGACCAAAACAATGTTAGAAACCCATTCGGTCAAAGGAACCGCATAGATGAACTGGCTCGAAGGAGTTTCTCTACCTCTGCCTTAATGGCGATAGATTTATTTGGGTTTACTAGCCAAATATTTTTCTAGATTGGCTTGGTTCCATCATACATTTTTATTTCATGTTCAATAATCTAGGGTTCAATTCTAGGAATTTATTCCTAGGACCAAGAAAAAACATTGCTAAATTTTTTAAATAGGGTCGTGTATGTTTCAATTTATTGAGGTGAACAATCAACACCTATCAGGATGTGTTCCATGAAACCTGGATTCTAGGAAATCTGAATGGGTATGGTTTTCAATATGGGAGACTGGGACCATTGGACATGATCAGTGGTGACAAGATTTTTAGTGTCATCCTCGAACTATTTCAAGTCAGGAAGAAAAGATGCTCTGTGGTTTAAATTATCCCATGGCATATAAGAGTAAGCCATTATATCCATGATGGATTTGTCATATGGAAGTTCAATATCAAGGGAGTTATATGAAAATGGAAGAGGATGAAAGGCCCAAGAGGGTGGTGGATACTGATCAGATTCCACATCCCGAGGGGAATCTTATTTTGGGTCAGTGTAGGCTGACTAGATTTCCTAGTAGGAAATCTCTACTGGGGTGAGCGATATGGAAGTGCCATATGAATCAACATCCTCAAGGAGAGGTACCCCCCAAGGATCAAATTTCATGAGGGATCCACTAGTAGATGAAGAAATTATGTTTATAGAGGTGATGGTTGCAGTAGGAGATGGTGGGGGAAGTTGAAATATACCCAGAAGTAAAGGATCTTTGAACATCCCCGAACCAATATTCATTGTAGGTTGGAAAATATCACCAAAGAAGGGTACATTAGACCTCACATTGGATCCAAGGTTTTTGGTGCAAAACACAAGCTAATTGATCATAATTATTTTCCTTTAGTGAGGGAAATGTAGGACCTGAAAGACTGAGGAGATGACTATAGTCATTTCATAGAACCAAGTGCACCTGAGTAACATATTGTACTCGAGTGGTGAGTCAATGACCTCTACGAAAATGGAAATAGTGTTTCCACCTAACTCAATGGGTAAGGCGATGATGATTCTGTGTGGTTGGAACATGTGTTCGTCGAAGGATTTTAAGAGTGTAGCAAATGTATCAACATTAGGAGAGCCAAGGGATTTCCAACAAGAAATCGACATGATGAAAGTAGAGGCTCCTTCATCAACGATTGTTCAGAATATGTTTTTCCCCTTCGTTCACACTTTAATTTGGAAGTATACTTGATGGGAGAGCTTATGAGTGACTTGGGTAGTGTCAAAGGTAATCAAGCTTGACTATGAGGGATCAACCCCACCTATGGCCGATAGAAATGCCTTCCCCTATGTGGGGAAACTTTGGATAACTTCAAGGGCTGGCATGGAACAAGGTTCCTGGGCTAATTATTCCACAATACTATAGTTGTGGGAAGCTCTTGCATTGGGATTATGTGTCGTACGATGAAGAACGCCCTTCAGGGGGTTAAGTGGTGCATCAAGGAATGGATTCTCTACCTGAAGAGGGCGACTAGGTTGGGAAGAATATGTTTCATATGGGGCAGCATTGGAAGGCTCAGGAATGTCATAGTTCTTGTTTTGAGTATGCAATTTGACTATTTGGTCACACATGTAAATGGAATCATTCGAGGAGGAACCCTTAGGGTGATGGGTACCTATGATGCCCCTTGGCGAAGGGGTAGGATTTGAGGAAACCATATTTTGAGGTTGTGGAGGGAAGGGATGATTTAATACAACAGGTTGTTGGGGGGGCCTCTGTTGTGCTAAATACCGATGGATATCATCTTTATAAGGGAATTGATGAGTGGGATGGTCCTCTCGACATATGGTGTAGGTGAACCGAGCTTTCCTCTTCTCCTTAGTGCCTCCCTCTTGCGAAGTTTGGGTAGTGGCAGTCCCTTTCTCATGAGTGGAACTTTTATTTTTGTTCCTCTTTCTCTTTCCTCTAGGTTGTTGAGGATTCTTTGGTTGCATGGACTACACCGAATTCAACTCGGAGGTTTGAGGAGGGATTGCAACATCTTGACTAGAGGAAGTCCCTTTCTCATTAGCGTAATTTTTCTTCTTGTTTCGATTTTTCTTGACTCTAGGTTGTTGAGGATTCTTCAGTCACGTGGAATGCACCAAATTAACCTCAAAGGTTTGAGTAGGGACCACAAAAGTTTGAGCACTAGTGCCAGTAGCTGATGGTTGTGATTGAATAGACAACTGTCCTAGTTGATCAACTAGTTGGTTGATGGGTTCATGGGAGATAGGACCGACCACACCGTCTGCGTGGAGTCCTAGGTGAGCTTGAAAAGGATCATTTTACAGGAGAGGAGAATTTGGAATGATATCATACAAAGTACCCAACTAAGAATAAATCATATTCAGATGTTGGGCACACAAAATAGCTTTATCCTTAGTGGTCTCCCTGACCATAGTTACATCATAAACAATGGGTGGTAAGAGGTACTTGGTGAAACAATATGTTAGGATCTTGTCCAGAATCTGAGTCTTAATCATTCCACGCCTCCGATGTCACTCATGAATATGATCAGAAATATGGGTGGCATTGTTTTGACGCAAAGAAGTCAAGAGATCTGTTCCTATATCATAGTGAACATGAAATTGGTAATGGGTTGAAAATGCCATTTCCAAGTCATTGAAGCTTCTAAAAGAACCACATTTCAGTTCAATATACCATTTGGAAGCGGCTCCAGTTTCATATCTATGGAAAATATGCAATCTCACACTATCATCCATTAAAGAATTAGACAAGAACCAAAAATGGTATGTCAGGATGTGTGTGGAGGGGTCTTCTCTCGAATTATCGTCAAACTTTGGAATGTCTGATGGGAGTTTTGATGGAATAATTGGCCATAACGGGTCATGGGAAACGGGTTCATTTGTAAACCATGAAAAATATGGTAAGTCAAGTGTTGAGATAAATGACAATGGTGTGAATGAGGACTGGGAGGGAGGTGAAGTCTTTATTTTCCCAGATGGACCTTTCGTTCCTCCTATATTGTTGTTGCTCTAAGTTTGAGAAATGGTTGGATAGTGAGTTCCCCTAGGGATGGTACCACTAGCAGGAGAATGACTACCCCTACTACCAAAAAATCCCCTAGGGGGATTGCCTCCAGTGGGAAAAATGGACCCTCCAGGAAAAGGGTTCCCAGTGCTACTCCCCGAGAAGAAACCTCCAAGACCAAAGGTGTGGACAAAGGGAAAACTAAAATTTTCCCTGAGGGATGTTCCCCTATGGAAAGGTGTGTTGGCCCATAGAAAAGGAAAACCTCCAGAAGTACCTCTACCCCCAGGTGACTTGGGACAACCCCAAAACCACTAGGCATACTCCATCCAAAAGGTAAACCTACCCTTGATGATGTTGGACCAGTCATTCGATTGGAGGAAGTGGAAGCTGATGAATGTCCCATGCTGAAAACAAAGTTCATCCCCCCAATGGAAAAGAATCTGGAAGTGGGAATGGAAGTAGAAGGGATGGGTGTGTTCACACTAGGTTTTGACGCAAGCCATTTTAGGGAAAAGTGCAGTAATTAATGAAGAAAGTTAGTAGATGGACCAAAGAAGGAGTGTGCACTGGAAAATAGGGAAAAGCAATGCTAGTAAACTAGGAAAGTCAAGGAAAGGAAAAAATATGTGGATCAGAGAGGAAAATAGTTGGATTTTGGAACAACCACGATCAGGGAGTTAAAAGGTGGACAAACCTAATCCACCTAGGGTTAGTGGGTTAGGGTTTTGGTCATTTTTTTATTAGGTAATTAACCCCTTTTTGTAATATAAATATATTGTGTGGGATAGAGGAGGGAGATAATGAATATTTTCATAGAGAGCAAGTAATATTGAGATAGGAGATAGAGATATGAGTAGAGAGACAGAGATATGCATTGTAATCGATGTGGAGCTTAGTGAGATCTTATCAACCTCAAATGTAATGCGCACAACGCTATAAACTTTATGAAGAATAATAAAAGAGTGAAGGCAACCAAATCTTTGTGGACGTAGCCCAGGGGGGTGAACCATGGTAAAATTTACGTCTCTGTGTGGAATGGTTGTCTTATTTATTACAATTGTGTAGTTATAATGAATGAATTAATTTGTTGGAAGTAAAATGTAGTGCATAGTAGAGTGATAACATAATTGTTGCAGATTTAACCCTAATGAATCTTATTGTTGATTGATAGAACTAGTGATATGTTGATGTAATAGAATAATAGATATAATATGTTTTAAGGTAGAAAGAATGTCTATCATCCCCACAATATCCACCCTTCCAATATTGTAGACATCTGGTTCCTACAGTGACCCATACACCATCTCGGGTGAGACTTCATTATGCACTCTGTGCGCAATGTTTCCTTCAAGTCTCCAGAAGGTCCGATGGTTTGCGGGGTTTTTTAGGAAACCTAAATTAGATCTCAGGTTAGCTCATAAACCTCCAACAAATGGTTTCGTTGTATGCTGGAACCTAGAAGAATAGATTGGAAGGGATTTGTTGAGAAGGACAATGAAGAGAATGCTATATTATAAGGGGATGTTCAAACCATGGAACCCAATTATACAAGATATCGAATGATGGCTGACAACAAAATAGCTTGAGTTTTCATAGAAAGACAAAATAAACCCTAAGTATACACCGCACCAATATTTGGAGAGGTACGTATTTACTGATCTTCATGAGTCATTTTTCTGTGAATTTCCACATTTTCTATAGGAGTAGATACTGAGATTAAAATACAATCACCCAACTAGTCGGATAATACTAGTAGAATTCACTACTAAAAATATTGTGCATCTACAAATAGTCAACAACAAATTCAAGTGCGCGGTTGATTTCTAGCTAGATAGGATCATTGTAGTATTCATTACCGATTTTATAGTTGATACTACAAAATCATACACTACTGCAAAGCATGAGTTTTTGAAGCGTCCAAGAGGAATGTATATTATATCACTTTATACATCAATCAATATTTTGTTGCATGATAAAGGTGTGATGACAATGGAGTTTGACGACTAAATAAGTCCGCGTGTATGGGGAGATTGGGGTAAATACTAAGGACGATATGAGACATGGAGAAGGATATGATAGAGGTAATCAGAAAGAAGAAATGGACCCCATTATGGTGGATGAAGAATAGATCAAGGAAATAATGAACAAAGAAGGAACGACGCGCAAAGGAAGACCCTGCCAATATAAGATTAATAGGAAAAAAGGGTAGTAGTCGAGCGGGAAGGATTGGTAGGTGATCAAGAAGAGGTAGAGGATATTTGTGTGACAAAGAAGATTGAGGAAATCATGCACACCACATATGAGAGAAAACCCAGAGGTCAGGCATCCGTCCCAGAAGAAAGATTTATGTTCCAGATCAGAATTAGTGTGGAACCCACAACCCCATCTGCGACTAAGACATCAGAAAAGAAAGAATCTTTTAGAAAACCAGAAATTAGTAGTAGAAGGATTCCAGTAGGACAAGGGACCGGTGGAAATTCAATTGGAAGTATGAATTCACCTAGTAATAGTTAGTTATATACACCGTAGAGGAAGTACTATAAATTTTACAATGCAAGAGAAGATCCAACTATTCAGTTACCATAATTTCATGGAGAAGGGTCGAAGGACACCAAGAAAAATTTATTTATTTGTGAAAATATTTGGGAATATAATCAAATCATGGATGAAGACACAAAAGTGGATCAACTCGCAATTACATTAAGAAACTGCGCAGTGGACTAGTTTATGATCCCAACAATGAACAATCCACAAGGAGCACCTACAACTGTCGTAGAGGTAAAGAAGGAATTAATCAATGAATTCCAATGACCAACTTTAGAAGATCAATATATGAATGAGATGATAGAAATAAAACAGAATCCATGAGATTCGGCTTTGGAAATCGATCAAAAGTTCAAGCGATTGAAAGGTAAGCTAAAATATCCTATAACAAACATGCAACATAGGAAACTATTCATAAAATCATTATTGCCAAATTTTAAATACCCATCGAGGAAACAAAAGTTCTAGACTCAAGTCGAGGATCTGCAAGCATCCCTATAACTAGAAGAGAATCAGTATAAACATACAGATCCATCTATAGAAGAGGTGAGATAGGATCTCAATAATATGAAATTTAAGTTGAATCAAAACAAAGGCAAGAAAAATAGGGAAGTTGTTTGGTGTACCTTATTCATAACAAAAGGACACCACAAAACTGAGTTCCCAACATTTTCACTTTATTTGGGAGCAGGGTTGCCAAATCCCTTACCCCTAGGAGGATTATGGTGTGAAATATGTAAAACATATGGACATGAATCTTATCATTGTCCAATGATGAAAAAACACCAAACAATACCTAAGAGTACAATCTACAATTTCTTCAAGTCTGTAGGACATGAGGATAAGGATTGTCGAACCTTGAAAATGATGAAGGAAAGGACCTCATATGCTTATAGGATGCAAGCTTAAATAATGGTAGGACAACTTGCACAATAATATAATAATGTGTAGCAGTTTACAACACCACCACAATATAATAAATCGTGCACAAACAATCAAGGCAATAGATGAGGATTTAGAGGAGGAGGACGTGGAATAGGAGGATTTGGAAGAGGTAGATGACCAGTAACCTACCACAATTTCTAGCAACATGGACATTATGCAAGGGATTTCCCACTACCACCAGCAACATGCATGTACTATTGTGCAACAAATCATACTATAGAATAATATCCTATACTTCTGAGAAAAATACAGGACAAAAGGAATCATAATAATCAAAATGTTCAATGGATTTCCACTGAAACTAGAGATGATGGGAAAAATATTAATATAGTTACTCCAGGTGGAAGCAAAACAGGAGCAGATGCAGTAAATTTGAATCAAAACTCACACTAGTGGGTCATAAAAAATACTACACCTCAACAACATTTTGATGCACGCAAGGAAAAAGGGACATTGAAGTAGGCCAGAAAAGAAATATTGTAGAAGAATATTGCTTCTACTGCAAATGCACAACCAAGCTATGATGGACCAGTATATGATATGCCTCATCCATTTGATCATACCAACAGAGACCAATCTTCACAAAAGGTATAAAATCTAAGGATCTTGTTGGTGTATTTCTTGAATTTATTGAATGATCAAACATCTATACAAGTATTACAAAGTTTGATAGAAAAATGCAGCCCTGAAGAAGATATAAAACTAGAACAAACGACACTAAACCATGTCCATAGGAAGACAAGAAAAAATAGAGAGTTCAGATTGAATACAACTATTGGATACTTTAACATGGTTGACATCATATTAGATTTGGGATCTGAGGTAATTTTTCTTCCTAAGAAAACATGGGAATGCATGGGGGAACCTACACTGGGCTATTCACCTATCCAACTAAAACTAGAAAACCACCATAGAGTAATACCGATTGGTCGATTGAAAGGCATACTAGTGGATTTAGATGGTGTGCACACTATGGAAGACTTTGAGGTAATTGATATAGTGGATAATACTACACCTTATCTAGCATTGTTGGGATTGTATTGGGAATTTGACAATCAAGACATTACAAAATCGAAGACTCGTAAAATGATTTTTGAATCAGGATATTATAGAGTCATAACACTGTTAGATTCTTCAAAAGGTAGAAGATATGTTGAACCAACGATAGAAAAATTCAGCACAGAAGAGATAAACCAGTTCTATAGAACTACCGTGTGCGAGGAATATTACATTAACCCAATAGAAGATGGAATTCTTAGTTGGAGAAGCATTGGTTCTTGTGCTTCAGATTCTAAAAAAGGAATGGAGAATTAGCAACAATTCTTACATGATATATCTACCAAAATATGTGAAAGAATGATGCACACACTAAGATGGGTTGGCACATAGGTAAGATAACCTCCGAGTTTTTATTGTCAAAGTCATTTGGAAGAATTCTTAACAAATTTTGAGTTAGAAGTTCTGGAAATTCAAAGGTTATTAGTTTTATATATTTCTTTGAAAGCAACACCTGCATGTTGGTTGGGTACTCACAAAGAAAAGATCCAGGATTGGTATCAATGAAAAATATTACTGTGCATCACATTTGGCACAGAATAGAAGAATAAACATATGCATAAATATTATGGAAGAGGGCAACCTAGAGAACATATAGACATATGCATAACCCAATGGAGACTGGTACCACCAGAGGAATGGCCATGTCACTTCATTCATGCATTAGAAGGCATATCGAATTGGAACTGCTCAGAGGAATTGTAAATTGGGAAGATTTTCAACAAGAAATTTTAATCATGTTTGCATTTGAACATGAGAATCCAATGATAGATGCAACACTGAAGTTGATAAAATAAAATATCTTTGAAGAACACTAAGTTTAAATTGTAACAACTTATCATAATCATAATCAACAAACATTCAAACACTTTCAACATTGTTAGCACATCGCAAAAGATGATCCAACAGAAGAAAACCCGCGCGATATTTAGATAACATAAGTTGAAGGGGAAAGATAAATAGAAGGACCACAATTATATTTAGAATAATTTGTTGCACCACTGAAGATAAAGAAAGTCAATATTAGAATAGAAGAGAATCCAAAAATTGCAAGTATTAGTGACTATTGGGATAACTAGACAGTGGAAAGAATAACATAACTATTGTGCGAATATAGTGATCTATTTTCAGAAATTTTTCATAGATAAAAGAGGTAGCAGGAGAACATTGAGAAATGAAGATCCCTCTACAACCAGATTCCATACCAATAAGAAAAATACCCTACAGGATGAATCTACTATACAAACAGAAAGTTAAGGCAAAGATTGATAAAATGTTAGAGGTTGGTATAGTAGAACCTGTTGAAGAATCTGAGTGGATTATCCCTATGGTAGTTAAAGAGAAGAAGAAAGGGGGAAGAAGTATCTGTGTAGACTTGAGTAATTTGAATGATGCATGTCTGCATGATCCCTTCGCTACTCCATTTACAAATGAGGTATTGAAAAATGTAGGAGGATAAGAAGAATACTCATTTACTGATGGATTTTCATGGTATCACCAAATCAAAATAACACCATAGGATCATCATAAGACTAAATTTTCCATAGAATGGGAGTCATACCAGTACACAATGATTCCCTTTGGATTGAATAATTCCCATTCTATTTTTTCAAGAGTAGTGGTAGTTGCATTTAAATATTTTATACATAAATGTTTGGAGGTTTATCTGGATGATTGGATAATATTTAGCGTATTAAAGGACATGTCGAAGTTTTAATATCGATGCTAGACAAGTGTAGACAGTGCCAAATTTCCTTGAACATTAAGAAATGCATATTCAACACACTATTTGGAATTCTACTAGGACACGTGGCTTGTAAACAAGGCATGTTGGTTGACCCTACAAAGATTGATGTCATTGTTAATTTACCACCACCTAAGTCAGTGCACAAATTAAGAGCTACACTTGTTCATACACGTTACTATAGAAATTTCATAAAGAGATACACATAGATTACTGTGTCGATGGAGAAACTGTTAAACAAGGATATCAATTTTCAATGGAATGATGAGTGCAAACAAACTTTGGACACATTAAAGGAGAAAATGGCGACAACACCAATTCTAGTGTTTCCATATTAGGCGAAAGAGTTCCATGTTCATGTGGATGCCTCTTCAATAGCACTTGGAGTAGTACTAACACATCCAAGAGAAGGTGACATAGATCACCCAATAGGATTTGCAAGTAGCAAACTCTCATATTCATAACATAATTATAATACAACAGAGAGAGAAGGGTTGGATATGGTGTATGAATTACAAAATTTTAGACATTATTTATTAGGCCAACATTTTAAAATGTTCACAGATCACTCTCCTCTCAGATATCTAGTCAACAAGCCAGTGTTGGGGGGGAAAATATGTAGATGGATGATGTTATTTCAAGAGTTTGATTTTGAAGTAGTAGTGAAACCTGGAAGATTGAATGCAGTGCCATATCATCTGTCCAGGATAACTAATGAAGAGGAAAAAAACATATTGGAGGACACTTTTTGTGACGCACAACTCTTTTCAGTGCAGATTGTTGATGAATAATTTTCTAATATTATTGATTTTTTTAGTACATGATTTTCCCCAAAGGAATACAACATTGCACAGAAGAATAATTTGGTGGTTAGAGCTACAGATTACCAACTTATTGCAGGACACTTATATAAACTAGGTGCATACAATATTCTAAGGAGATGTGTCATGGAACATGAACGTCCTATAATCTTAGCAGAAGAAAATGAAGGAATAGATGGAGGACGCTATGTTGGAAAATCCACTATGAAAAATATACTACACTCAGGATTATGGTGGCCAACAGTTTCTAAGGATTCAAAGGAATAATTCTAGGCTTATGACATCTGTTAGAGGGTCATAAATCCATCCAGGAGGGATGAGTTGCCCCTAAAAATTTAGGTAACCCTTAAAGTGTTTGAAAAATGTGAAGTAGACTGTGTAGGACCAATCAATGCACCAACTAGAATACCAGGATCAAGGTACATCATTACAGTGACAGAGTATATAACAAGATGGGTTGAAGCAACAACAATAAAATATTGCAACACAGAAACTGCAATGCACTTTTTCTTTGAACAAGTAATTACAAGATTTGGATACCTTGGAATTCTCATGAGTGATCAGGGAACTCATTTTCTCAATAGTACCATTTAGTAAATGACTGAAGAATTTGAGATACACCATAAGAAGAGAAGTCCATACCATCCTCAAACTAAGGGAACAATGGAAGAATTTAATAAAATATTGGAGAATGCCTTAACCGAAATTTGCAACGTAAACAGTGATGATTGGGATCTGAAGATACCAGTAGTATTTTGGGCTTATAGAACCACATGCAAGAAAATCACAAGGAAGACACCTTTCAGATTGATGCATGGTCAGGAAGAAGTAGTCCCTTTAGAATATTTGATACCTAGTTTGTGCATTGCAGCCATTACAAACATGATAGAAAGAGGCGCAGTACAAGAAATATTATCTCAGCTCATGGAACTAGAAGAGGGTAGGATTATGGTTGGTTTCCATCAGGAGGTACAAAAGTATAAAGACAAATCTTAGTATGATAGACACATTAAGAAGAAAATATTTAAGGAAGGAGACCTTGTTCTTCTCTATGACAACAAATACTTACAACATCCAAGAAAATCCAGGATGCATTGGCTAGGGCCATATGAGATAAAGTGTATCATAGATGGATATGTTGTGCAATTACAAGATCTAGCATGAAAAGAGATTCAAGGATTGGTTAATGGAAGTTGACTAAAAATGTATAGGGACAGTCAACCCAATAACCCTTAGTAGATGCAGTGTAGAAAATTAGAATTTTACATAGTGTTTATAGTAGGAGTTAAAAAAAAAAAAAACTTGGAAAAACAAGAAAAATACAAAAATATGCAGTAGATGGATAAGTAGTAGATAGGAAGTTAGATAATACTGCATGCCAAAAAAATGTGACCAGGAAAAAAAAGCAGAGTGCCGACAAAAAAAGCAGTCGGAAAAATAAAAAGCGGTGATCAGAAAAGTGTTGTGTGATGGAGTATTTATGACATGACCTATAAAAGTAGAAAACATGAACAACAAGTCTCATTGTGACTTTGTAAAAACCAAATATAAGGGTTAAAACACATTTTATATGGGTATTTCCGACTGTTCACTGATGATTCAAAGAAAACCTTTCATGTTTTAGCAGAATGGCACCCCTGAAGCTTGGAGATCCTAGTCGTGTTGCAAGGAAAATGTGAAGTGTCGCGAGGACTGAATAGGGAATAAAAACCGATGGATAAAACCTAAACCAAAATAAAGGAGTGGTGGATATTGATTCCATTCCATCCCCAGTAATCCAACCAGTTTTCGTAGAAGATCAGGAACATCAAATCCGACGACAAAAGAAATGGATATTGACTCGTAGAGCGAAATACAAAACCCTAGCACAGAGAAAAACCTACGAAAAAAACTGGGTTAGGCACACCATTACCATAGGAACATATAAATAAGGAAGATGATGAATGCACATGCAACGTCCCCGACCATCAACCCCACTATCGGGCAATGCTACTACGTGAAACATTCTCATACATATATATTTAATATGCATATTTAACCAAAAAATACATAGTAAACACAAAATTACTGCTAACATACATAATTAATGGAATTAATAGTAATTCATACATTCAATGGAATACATGAAAACATACAAGCATCACAGACATGCATTTTAATTGAAATTAAACACATAATGATACTTATCTTTGGAACTGGATAAACTCCACCAACTAAGTGTATACCTTCCATGAAACTCCTAGCCTTGGACCACGCTGTTCATCACGCTTAGCAGTGGGTCACCCCTGATTTGGGACCAAGCTCCACCAAGGGCAAGGGAATCCTAGACTAGGCTGAGGTTACAAGAAAACTGCACAGAGAAACCGAAAGGATTCTCTCTAGGAGCCTTTTTACGGCCACTACTCACAGACTCTCATTCCCCACATGCATGTTCCACTCGAGAGTATACACCTTCACAAGAACAGTCCATCGGTTTCTTCACCTCCCTCTCTGGGTCTCTACAACATACCGGATCAGGAATTCTCAGAGCTCCGTAGCTGGTGTTGGACTCTCTCTGGAAGAAAACCACTTCCCAATGGACTCTGTCGGCTAGAGAGAGCTTCTCACAGGTTTGGAAACCTGCCTCTTCTACCACAGGCTTGAAAACCTGCTTCTTCATCACACTCCTCGACTCAACTCCAGCCAGGTGAGGAACAAAGTAACGGTTCAAAAATCATTCACACAAGGATGAAAGTAGCAATAGTAGATGGGCATGGAACCGTAGGAGGAAACAACCCACGCTAAGACATAATACATCTAAGGTGATTACTTAGGTGTTGGGTTCCTTAGAAGACACATAACAGTTCACGAATTTTGGGTCTTAGGTGCGTGCGTGAATATTGCAAAGGTCAAAAATGGGGTTGCTCCCAATCGGGAAAGAGGCTGACGAGAAGGTGTTGTTACCAAACATTATGTTCCAAGAAAATGGTGTCGAACCTACTGGCATACTATGCGAAGGTGGTCCTTGACTCCCCGCTCCAAATAAACTATTCTGTGTAGGTTTCCCGGTCGATTGTTTATGCGAACCACCGAGTGAAGGGGACGAAGGAGGGATATGACCTCCTGCGTAAGGAAAAGTGTTAAAAGGGATAGGAGTTCCCCCCATGTGACCTTGCAGAGGAGCGCTAGAGCTCCCAGCCCCTAGAACCAAAGTCTTTAAAGTGGAGTAGGACAGTACAAGACTTGTACCCGAACTAGGCATACCGTATGAGAACGGAGGGCCTGTCGCACTAGGTGTGAAAGGGGTTGTGGCCGCTGCCAAAGATGGGTTCAGACCACTGTGCGAAGTAGTTGTGATTGAAACCATGGTGGCTCAGACCGATGATGGTAGGTTAGGAGATGAATCTCCTGTGGTGACAACCGTGGTGGGAACTGAAGAATTTCTAGAAGAAGTAACAACATTTGTTTCCATTGCTATGTGCGACACTGTCTCGCGCTCGTGAAATTGAATTGGTACAATAAAAGGTGCCAAGAGATCAGTGGTTGAGGTTTCAACCGAGCCAAGAGAAGTTGATTCAAGGTCCAAAATGGTCGATTCCTCCAGGGGTTGTTCGGGAACAATGGTTTGTAACCCCGTCGCTTCAAAATACCCTTGTTGGTCTAGCTTTCGCCTTAATGGTGGCGGGGGTGGCTCCAATGTAACCAGCGATAGGCCAAGAAGCCTTCGTGACCGACGGAGCTCGGGATCCTCCACTGTGTGAGAAGATCCAAGACACTCTAAGGTAGTCTAAATGCTCAAAAGTAACACACACTAAGAAAAAAATCCCTAGAAGATAAGACAAGCAAACACTAAATTAATTGGAAGAACAGTTACAACAACCAACACTAGAGCAACTTACCGGTGCAAGTGCAACTCGAACACAGAAGCACCCTCCAGACATACTCTACAAAGTGTGGCTCGATGTCTATCCTAGGTACCATAGTATACCCCCACAGTCACCTATGTATGTCCCTAAAAAAGATTGGCAACTAGGTTGCTCGCATGCGAACAGTCACCAGGCAGGTACAGTCGAAAGTCAGGTAGACCACAATGAGCAGGGTATCGACCCAAAAACCTGTCAAGGGTATCGAGAGAAAATGGTCTGGAATACAACTGAGGAACTCCAACGGATTTGAGACCCATGAAGCCTTGTGGCAAATGCAAACGACGAAATCCCAAAACAAGCCCTCTATATGTGTTCTCCACTACGATTGGTCCGGCTTTGGAGGGGTTATCTCTACTACCTTTTCGTATGCGACCTCGTGTTTATCCCCTGTGTTAGAGGGGGGTCCCGGATAACTTCCATGAAACTGGACTTAGACACTCTCTATCTCAAACTCCAATGTTTGATTTTAAATGGCCTTGAAGAGTTTCCACTCCAACCTAATCCAAGGCCCTAGTCCTGAACTAGTTTGTGAACCCTACAAACATAAAAGTCTAGTAGATTTTAAATTTAGCATTACTTTTATGGCTTTGTCTTATGTCAAGGGGTATGAGGGTGAAACTGATGATGTGTAAAATACGAAAGCAAAAAATGAATAAAAAAGCTGGAAACAAAACTTTTACTGAATGCAAAATTTCAACAACTTTTCAAAAGAAAGATTTTTTAACTTTTCTAAGATTTTGGAAAACAAACTCAAAGGAATTTCACTCGACTACGAGCTACTTATGATCTAAGTGATCTGCAAAAACTTATGAAATAAAAGACTTTTCCCTAGCTAATGATGCAGAAACACACTCTTCAACCAAAGAAGAAAATGAAAAGAGATTTTATTTATTTATTTAAGTGCTAGTAAAGCAAGAAATGGAAAATACCGACAAGCAAAAAACCAAGAAAAACAATTTTGGCTTAAAGCGCAGATCGCAAAGAATTAGATTAAAAAAAATCACACAATAGCAATTGTAAAAATAATGACTCTCACACTTGTCTAAAAACCGTAAAAAAAAAAATTGATTTTTTCTGATAACGTTTTAAATGAGAAAAAGCAAGCTAAGGGTAAAAATAATCCTAAGCTACTAACTGTTCAAACAGAGATTCAAAAACCTAAGAGGAATACTTCTTATCACAGGAGAGGATGAATGCCTCACCCTTAACAAAAAGTAGCATGTAAAAGCACGTGACTGTTACTCAAACAACACTTGTGTGAACGCGCGCTGAACAGAGACAAAGGGCGTGTACACGCGGGCTGACCTTGTACAAGCCGCGTGTATATCTAAACTCTAAGAAAAAATGAAAACAAACAGACCAAACTAGGAAGAGACCTATGGTATTGATAACCAGGATCCCTTGAAGGCTTGGATACTCTTTCTAACAGAAAAACAAATAATGCATGGAAAAAATAATAAGGAAAAAACAATCTTAGATAGGATTGTTAGCAAACAAGACTCAAACATAATTCTAGAAAACCACCTGAGAATATGTGATTCTGACAGGGAAGAGGAGGACTGCCTTTGAGGTTCTCTAAACTCCTACACACTATTGCTACCTCTACAGCTAGCGTTCACACGCGGGTTGTAAGAGGATAGGGCGTGGGTACACGTGTGTAGGCCTTGTGCAGGCTGCGTGTACCTCTATAGGTCCCGAAAAACATAGTCAAGCAAAATTCAGGGAAAGCTGGTATGGAAAACCAGACTCCCTACTAGCTCAGACTTTACATAAACGAAAAGAAAAGACAGGCAAGAAAAACTAGTCTTTAAACTACCCAAAAAATAAATAAAATTCCAAGAACCCTAAAGATTTAATCCCCAGTATGGTCACCAATTCTGTTGTTGGGGAAAAACACCCTACGGACTAGAAAATAGAGTTCAGACTTTGCATGCAGATATGACCGAATAGAAATTACTTTCTACCGTCATCCCTAGATTTAAATCCCCTTTTCTTAGTATATGCATGGAAAGATCAACCTACCTCGTTTCCGGCGTTTGATGTCGATCCTCCATTGTGCTTGATTACTTGCTCGCAATGCTCCTTCCAAATCTGACCTGCATTCAAGATGAGAAAAAAATATGCATGCATACTACTTATATACTCATGGTTTAGAAATCAAACATAAACTAATCAAACCATAAAAAGTTCATGAATTGGGACGGGAAAAACATTCTCTTTATTACTTAAAATGAGTCAACTTTACAAAAGCTGATACCGGCCACCGCTCCTTGAACCTGATCCTGGGTTCCTCTTTTTCTGTCCTTCAACTACTTTGCTTTAAATCTCCTTTGGCATTAGGAAAGGCTAAAGGGTTGGGACAATGGAATACGTAAATGGGCAGAGTTTCTTTGCTATATTCTTCCTCCTTCCAAATGGTACCCCTACCCCTTCTTTTATAGGCTAGAAGGAGCTAGGTATTTGGATGAACCCTCAGCCATACATGGCCGAGAGTTTCAGTTAACTCACCCATATCTTTTTTTCTTGTCGGCAACTTTCCTTTTTTCATGCTTTTGTCGATCCACGCGGGTTGTTTTGGGTCAGCCAGCGTGTACACACGTGCAGTAGTGAGTTAGGGCGCGTGGGCCTTTATTCAAGAGGATTTTCAAAGAGTTGTTCGGCAGTGTTTTGGCAAAGAAGGGATATGAGTTGGCCTGATGCTAGGTAAGCATGTGTAGTGCAATTTAGGGTTATAACAATCTTAGGTGCATGCATGAATATTGCAAAGGTCAAATACAGAGGCCATGGGATTCACGGGAATACACCGGTCGACTTCACGGTTCTTATTTTCAGAAATGCATGAGGGTATACAGAGGTCATTTGTGGAGACTCTGCCCAATTCATGGAGGATGGAAAATGGTAAGTGAACCCCCAACATAGTTGATGATTTATCTTTTAACTGCATGTGCCTAGGTCGACACTTGTCTTCCTAGAGCTACATGCGTTCCCTTTTTGCAAACGATGCCTTTCCTAGGACTTAGGATAAAAACATGTTTGTCACATAGCTTTGGAATAATAATAAATTATTAGTCTCAAGGACTTAAGTCCCTAAGATTAGCCCCCTTTTCCATTACCCACCCTGTGGAAGCTTAGTCCCCTATCACTCTTTCTTCTTGGTCGGTCTACACGTGGCAATGTTTAATTTTTATTAATGTTCTGCATAATTACATATACAAAAACAGGCTCTTGGCCTTTAACACTTAGGTTCTCCGGCCTAATAAACACATAATCCCACCATCTTATCAACACTCGACTCACCAGCCTACAAAACATGATTACAATTCATAAACATGATTACAATTCATAATATATCTGGGGCACATCCTTAGGGTGTTACAATCCCCTCCCCTTATTTTTTCACTGTCCTTAGTGCAACTCTTTACAAAACATCAACAAGATTTTCAAAATATTAAAAAATATGTGGGTATTCTTCCTGCATAGCATCTTCATGCTCCCATGTCGCGTCCTCAGGACCATACTAGGTCCACTGGACCTTTACAATCCCTATGTATTGATTTCAGAGTTGTTTTATTTTCCGGTACAATATGCACACATGATGCACTTGCAGGACACCTTATCGCTCCACCTAAATCACATTCCAATCGATTACATGATTAGCATCAGGTATATGTTTCTTTAGCAATGAAATATGAAACACATTATGTACAGTCATGAATGCAAGTATTGTAAGCATATATGAAACTGACCCAATCCTTTCTAGGATTTCAAATGGCCCACAAAATCTGGCTGCCAACTTCAAACAACTTCCTAGCCTCAAGGAACTTCTATTGGATTTTAATTTTAGTAAAACATGGTCACCCACTTTAAACTCTCTGTGGGTTCTGTTTTTATCAGCATAAATTTTCTACCTGTCTTGGGCAACCTGTTAAGCTCTAATATTGGCTCATTACCCCTTAATTGGGGCATATTATATTAGTAATGTTATTTTATTTATGTCATCTTTAGGCCATTAGTTGTAATTATACCTCCTAGTCTCCTATATATACCAAGGAGACATTTTCATTGTGAATCATCCTGTACTTGAACATTTAAGTGGGGTAAAAGGAGGTTGCCCCCTCGAAGAGGCTTATTATCTGAAATTATCTCTTTTTCAAGGCGTTGAGTTCTCTACTTGAGGTTTCTCTATGCTATATTGATATTTGGTTCTTAACATATGGTATCAGAGCTCAAGGTCTTGGGGTTTTGCTGCTACATATGAGACACCTTGGAATTTTAGCTATAATTTTTTTTCTACAATGTGTCAGAAGGAATGACTTGGAGGATATTTAGTAGACAGATCAAGGTACGTTGGGTTCAAAATTCAGCTCCTGAGGCATTATTCTTTTGGATATACAACCTATACAATATAGGGTTCTAGAATCATCCTAAACTGAGTCATTGCGGAATTTTCTCTATAAAAAAATTTCTGTAACATTTCATACCCTGAAATCCAATGGATATTTACAGAAATTAGTAAGGTATCTGTGGTAAAAATTTCAGCTTCTGGGTCATCTTAAATTTGTAGATACACCTTGTGTAAGATAGGGTATCTGACTAGTCCTATCGACTAGTCTCAAGAATCTATTCTAGGTAAAACAATCATAACTTCTTCCTAGAGTATCCAAATTGAGTGGGACTAGTTTCATTGGATCATGGCCAGTCTGTAGTATTTATGGCATGAGTTTCAGAATTTTATATCAATTATTTTGTCTAGGGAACGCTATACAAGTAAGATCTCCTGGAAATGCCAAAAATCGGCAAGTTGTGAAGAAGTTACCGTAAATTCCACTTGGCACATCCAATTTTGATCACACCTGTGGAATTACAGAGAAGAAATATCATAGAACTACATAAAAGAAATTTCCATACCCAGAAGGGCCGGAACTTGGGAGATACAACATAAGAAATATTGTCTAGCAGAACCACCTCAAAATCAAGGTTCAAAAGTGATACTTGGCCAACATGCCACCCAAAAAGGGAACTTCTACACCAAATAAGCCTCCAGAAAATCCTACTTGGACTCTT
>ML779175.1:746237-773133 GCA_009831015.1 Picea engelmannii | reverse complement strand
CCATTTATGGCACTTTATGGATACCACCCTCCTTCCATCACTTCTTCTCTAAAAGAAAAATCTAAGGTTCAAGCAGTGGAAGATCACATCGAGAATCAACAGCAAGTTCTCCAAATCTTAAAGGACAACCTGACCATGGCACAAAATCACATGAAATAACAAGCATATCAACATCGTAGTGAAAGAAGTTTTGAAGTAGGGGATTGGGTGTTTTTAAGATTATAACCATACAAACAGTTGTCTGTCAAGCAAGCCAAGAAGGATAATAAATTATCACCAAAGTACTATGGCCCTTATAAGGTGTTGCAAAAGATTGGTACTATGGCATACAAATTGGAGTTACCTGCATCTTCACGAGTACACCCAATTTTCCATGTTTCATGCTTAAAGAAGGTTATAGGCAAAAAGATCCCAGTTCAAGCTATATTGCCAGAACTTGATGAGGAAGGAAAAATCATATTGGAGCCTGAAGCCATCACTGGCACAAGAATTCGTCAGCTGAGGAATAGATCCATTTCAGAGTATCTCATTAAATGGAGGAAACTACCGGCTGAAGATTCCACTTTGGAAGATGAGTCTTTTATACAGAAGCATCCAGAGTTACTCAAGCGTTGCAGACAACACTTGTCTCAAGGGGAGGGGCATGTTAAGCCCTAATATTGGCTCATTACCCCTTAATTGGGGCATATTATATTAGTAATGTTATTTTATTTATGTCAGCTTTAGGCCATTAGTTGTAATTATACCTCCTATATATACCAAGGAGACATTTTCATTGTGAATCATCTTGTACTTGAACATTTAAGTGGGGTAAAAGGAGGTTTCCCCCTCGAAGAGGCCTATTATCTGAAATTATCTCTTTTTCAAGGCGTTGAGTACTTTTTATGAGGTTTTTCTATGCTATATTGACATTTGGTTCTTAACACAACCTTTAAATTCTTCTTAATTTTTAGCATTTTCTCTTCCATTTCCTTGAGAAACTCTAGCCCAACTAATGCTCTATCAGTTGGATTATCCCAACTTACTAGAGCATTGAATTTCTTCCATAAATTTCTTCAAATGGGATAATCTTCAACGATGCTTGATACCCATTGTTGTAGGTGAATTCTACCAAGTGTAGGTAGTCTTCCCATTTAGATGGTCTATCCATCACATACATCCTTAGAATATATTCTATTACTCTATTCACCTTCTCTGTTTGTCCACCAGACTCGAGATGATAAGAAGTGTTGAAATTTAGATTTGTTCCAAACCCCTTGAATAACCCTTTCTATAATTTTGAGGTAAATTTCGGGTCTTTTTCAGACATAATTGTCTTGGTAATATCATGCAATCGTGCTATTTCCCTCATAAAAATATCAGCAATGTTAGCTACCTTGTGATTAGTCTTTAGTGGAATAACATGGGCATCTTTTGTAATCTTTTCCACCACCACCATGATTGAATCATGTTGCTTGCCAGTTATGGGCAATCCCATGATTAAATCCATTGTCACCACTTCCCACTTCCACTTAGGAATGGGTAAAGGCTGTAGCAACCCTGTTGGGTGTCTGTGCTCAGCTTTAACCTTCTGACACTCCATACATCTGGTGATGTATTCTGTAATCCCTTTCTTCATACTTGGACAAAAGTAATGGCCTTTGACTGCTGCCACTATTTTTTGATATCTAGGGTGCCCAGCATAAGGCACATTATGCATTTCTTTCAAAATCACAAGTTTCAATTCCTGGATGTTAGGTACATAAATTATTTTCTTGTACAGAAGTGTCTGTCAGTTTCCAATTTATAATTCTCCATTTTATGTGGCATCTTTCCTTGCTGCAGCTTTGCTACCAAATCCCGGTACTGCAAATCTATATTTGCAGCCTCCAAAATTCTGCCTTTATTATCAGTTCAGTACATGATAATGGTTGTAGCATGTAATTTATGCACTCTCATGTTGAGTGCATCAACCACTTTGTTCTCTTTTCCTTTGATATGCTTGATATCAAAGTCGCACTCACAAAGGAATTCCAACCATCTACTCTACCTAGCATTTAAGGTTGGCTGATCAAACAAATACTTTAGACCGTTATGGTCCGTCCTCAGTTCAAACTTCCTTCCCATGAGGTAATGTCTCCATTTATTCAGAGCATGAACGATGTCCACCAACTCCAAATGATGAATTGCATAGTTCCTTTCGTGCTCTTTCAACTTTCTAGATTCATAAAAAATTATGAACCCATTTTGACTGAGGAATCCTCCCAATCCTTCTTTGCATGCATCCATACACACTTCAAAGTCTTCATTCGGATCTGAAATCCTCAAGATTGGAGCACTGGTTAACAACTTCTTCAATCTTTGAAAGTTTTTCCCACATTTTTTTGTCCACTGAAACTTCTTCTCCTTCCTTTGCATTAAGTGATAGGGTGAGCTATCCTTGAGAAACCTGCAATGAACCTTTTGTAATAGCCAGCTATACCCATAAAGGATTTGACATCTGTCACATTTTTAGGCACTGACCATTCTCTGATGGCTTCTATCTTCTGAGGATCTACAACTATCCCGTCCTTTGAAATGATATGCCCCAAGTAGTGGTTTTGTTTTTGATAAAACGAGCATTTTCTCAACAACTGGTGCTCTCTTATCACCTTCAACACCATCCTCAGATGTTTTTCATTCTCTTCCTCTGACTTGGAATACACTAGGATGTCATCAAAAAATACTATGACAAACTTGTCCAGATAGTCTTTGAATACACCATTCATCAGGCACATAAAAACAACGGGTGCATTTGACAACCCAAATGGAACCACTGTGAATTCATAATGACCACACCTTGTTCTGAAGGTGGTCTTGTTGATTTCTTCATCCTTAATTCTTACCTGGTGATATCCTGATCTAAGATCTATTTTCTAAAATATCTTAGCATCCTTCAACTGGTCAAAGAGATCATCGATCTTCGGAAGAGGATACTTGTTCTTAAGAGTCACTTTGTTTAAATATCTGAAATTGATGCACAATCTCAACGTCCCATCCTTCTTCTTCATGAATAGGACCGAGGCTCCCCGATTTGACACACTTGGGCATATATATCCCTTATTCAGAATCTCTTCAAGCTGTAATTGTAGTTCTTTAAGCTCTGGCGTACTCATTCTGTAATGAGATTTCGACACTGGAGATGCTCCAGGCATCAAGTTTACAGAGAAGTCAATATCTCTCTTCAGGGGTAGTCTGGGTATCTCCTGAAATACATCTTCAAACTCCTTTAGTACCGCATGATCTCCAATATTTGAGACTTCATCCTTAGATGATTCCTTTACATGGACTGCAAATAATTGACAACCTTTCCTGTAGCACTTCTTCAGCTGGATTGCTGAGATTTCTCTAATAGAAAAAACTTTGGGAATTCCTTGGACTGTTTTCCAATTTCCTTCCTCATCCAGGAAAGTGAATGCCTTGTTACAACAGTCCAGGATGGCATGGTGTTGGTCCAACCAGTCCATCCCAACTAGACAGTCATAAGAACCTAAAGGCAAAATTTTCAATTCAACCTTTGTGCTCAGTCCATTCATGTCCACTGGACAAGACTTAACTAACTCAATGACTTTCCTCTTGGTTCCTGTAGCCAACTACACTAACCAATACTTTTCATGTTTTCTTCTCGACATTTGCAAACTTTCCACCACTCTAGGGTCTATATAACTATGGCTAGCCCCTGAAACAATTAACATAGTAAAGGCATGGTTGTTGATCATACCTTCCACTTCAATCATGTGCGACTAATATTCTGCTTGCTTGTTGTCCAAGGCTGCATAGATTCTTCATATTCTACTGCCCATGCCTTCCACTATTTCATATTGCTAAACATTATGGAAAACTCTCACTTTGCCATTTTTGTGGGGATAATCTCTGTACTTGTGGTTCCCCTGATAGCCCCAACACTGAATGGGTGTCTGCCTTGGACTTTTTTCCCCTACGTCATCTGTTATCGACTCTCTAAAAGATGGATTTTCTTGAGGAATGTTTCTGAAAAAGGGAGGTTTGTTTCCCTTCTACCTCTGTTATTTCTTAAACTTCTTCTGATCATCCCAATCCTTCCAAAAAGTAGGCTTTTCTCTTTGCTTCTCATATAAGCATTTATTTCTTCTTATAGTTTCTTCCATAGTCTTAGGGTAATCATATTGGATCTTGTCACTAATGGAAGGTGGAAGTCCACTTAGATACCTTTGAATATTGACAGTCTCATCTTTGATGAATGGAACATACTTCAACAATTCCAAAAAACTTCGTTCGTATTCATCAATGTTCATGTTGCCCAGTTTGAGTTCAAAGAACTCTTTCATATTTTTGTCATGGTATATTTTAGTCAAGTATTTCTTTTCGAAATACCTCTTGAATTATTTCCAAGTGACATCTTTCTCTCTAATGTGTTTCACCTGCATGAGTTGATCCCACGACATGGATGTTTTTCCTTTCAGTTGATACATTACAATTCTTCCTTCTGCATGAGAGGAATAATTTTACAGTTGGAAATATTTCCTCATGCCAAGCAACCATTTTTCGGAAGCTTCCTCCTTCTTATGTTCTCCATCAAACGTAGGAGGCTTAATCTTGTTCATTTCGCCCTTCAGTTCATCCACTCTAGATCTCCTGTGCTTTCTGGTAGCATATGGGCTTGAACTACTGTGTGTCCTCTTGGAGCGACCTTGGGAGTGATGATGGTGTCTACCAACACTCCTTGATCTTCTTCCCTCAAAATTCTGGTGAATCCCTGTTTTACTCGAGTCTCTCTCCTTGTCGAACTTATTTTCTATTCTCTCTTGACTCTTCATCAACTTTAAGTTGAATTCTCCCTGTTGTTCCTTAGCTTTCATGAGCTTTCTTCTATCTTCTTGGTGAGTTTGGGCATATTTCTACAATCTTTCAATGATTTTCATCATATGCCCTTCCTTATCTATCTCTTCTCCATGCCCATTGGAGTTCAACCCTTAAACTCCCAAATGAACATCCATCCGTTTAGATTCATTATCTGAACTGGAATCATTATGTGCCTCCTCCATTTCTTTGCACTTAGTGGAAAATCTATTCAGTTCTGGCACTCATTAAAATTAAGAAAACTTAACGTGGAGACAACCAGATTATTTTAGGTCATCAATCCTTAACAAATCCCATGTCATTCATAAACAAATCTAATTCAAGAAAAAATTCAAACTCCATTTTCTTTCAGGGCTCTGCTCTGTGAATTTTTCGGGCACTAGCCTCTTTCTCTCAGTCCCCAACCTACGCAACCATGGGTCGTGACCAAGCGCTATATCAATAAGCACTTACTCAGGCCTTTGGCTTCATAATATTTTCAAAGCACAAAACAACAATCTCTCAGAGTTCAGAGTTACCGAACTCGCGAAGTGGAGTGGATCAACAGTCCATGTCTACCCAACATCCAATGATTGAAACTTACTATGGAACCTCAGGTGTCTGAGTTTCAGGTCTTCGGGTCTTCGGGACTTCAGAGATTTGGATAATCTCGCATCTGCACATCCGAATTGTTAATCTCTGAACATTCCCAATCACCTTTGGTGACATCATGACGTCACATCAGTTAACATTTACCAATTGCGGGGGCATGCAACGGTGGTTTGGAGAAACCTGCCTTTCATCCTGCAATTCTTCTAATGTTGACACATAACCCCTTAATGAAACCATGGTTTGGATTGTGTGTCTGGCTTGGAGAATTAACTTCTGTGCAACTTGGGTCCCCACAATGTCTCCTGGCCGTTGATCTTGATGTATCGTGATCAACGCCTCTATGGGTCCTCCGACCTTTAACTACGTTACGTAACCTCAGGCCCCACTAACCCTGCTCATACAGGATGCCACATGGAAAAATACTAGCGACTGATACGTGGCCCATTCATATGGGTGACACTCGTCACGTTCCTAATGCCATCTCAACCTTCCATGGTTCAGAATCCACTTACACTTGGCACACAACCCATGTGTCCACGTCACCTCTAGGTGATGTCATCATTACTCACCACTTTGGCTCTTTTCCTATGATCTACAGTGTATATCTCCTTCAGACTTCAAAGATTTGGGTTTCAGCCTTTCTCTTACCTTTGCATTCAGTTTCACTGACGTCACAAAGTTTGAAGTTCTTCCAGGTTACCCTTTCTGCACTTTCTCTAGATCTGACGGTCTTAAATTTTTTTCCTCTCCTTCAAAATAGATCCTACGACTCCAACATCCTAAGTGTTGAGCTCTCTCTCTCTCTGGTCAAATGCCACACCGGTTGCAGTTTTATTCTACCGCTACTCCTCTTGAGCTTCGTAACATGGCCAAGTAACCCCTTGGTACTCAGAAACATTCTAAGGTTCAAAATTGGTTCCTCCGAACACCATTTCCACTTGAAACCTTGGGTCCAAAAACCACTTATCCAACCCATATAGGCTCAATGTTGAAACCATGCTCTGATACCATATTGTAACGTTCCCGACCATTAATCCCACTACCGGGCAATGCTACTATGTGAAAAAATCTCATACATATATATTTAATATGAATATTTAACCAAACAATATAGAGTAAACAAATAATTACTGCTAACATACAGAATTAATGGAATTAATAGTAATTCATACATTCAATGGAATACATGAAAACATACAAGCATCACAGGCATGCATTTTAATTGAAATTAAACACATAATGATACGTATCTTTGGAAATGGAGTAACTCCACCAACTACGTCTAGACCTTCCACGAACCTCCCAGCCTTAGACGACGCTGCTCATCACGCTCAATAGTGGGTCACCCCTGAGCTGGGACTAAGCTCCACCCAGGGCAAGGGAATCCTATACTAGGCTGAGGTTATAGGAAAACTGAACAAAGAAACTGGAAGGATTCTCTCCAGGAGCCTTCTTACGCCCACTACAAATGGACTCTCATTCCCCACATGCCTATTCCATCCAGGAGGATACAACTTCACAAGAACAGTCCATGGGTTGCTTCACCTCCCTCTCTGGGTGTTGGAAACATGACGGATTAGGAATTCTCAGAGCTCCATAGCTGGTGTTGGACTCTCTCTAGGAGAAAACCACTTCCCAGCAGACTCTCTCACCTAGAGAGAGTTGCTCACATGCCTGACAACCTGCCTCTTCTACCACGGGACAAACAACCTGCTTCTTCAGTACACTCCTCGACTCAGCTCCAACCAAGTGAGGACAACGAAAATGTTTCAACACTCATTCACACAAGGATGACAATAGAAACAACAGATGGACATGGCCCCATAGGTGACAACAGACCATGCTAATACACGTCACAACTAGGGCGATAACCCAGGTGTCGGGTTCCTCAGAAGACACAGAACGGTTCACAGATTTCGGGTCTCAGGTGCGTGCATGAATATTGCAAAGGTCGAATACAGAGGCCACATGATTCACAGGAATACACTGATCAGCTTCACGGTTCTTATTTTCAGAATGCATGAGGGCATACAGAGGGCACTCGCAGAGAATCTACCCAATTCACGGAGGATGGAAAATGGTAAGTGAACCCCCAACAATGCTGACACTTCAGATTTTAACTGCGTGTGCCCAGGTTGAAACTTGTCTTCCTGGAGATGCATGCATTCCCTTTTTGCACACGATGCCTTTCCCAAGACTTAGGATAAAAACATGTTTTCCATGCAGCTTTGGAATAATAATAAATTATTATTCTCAAGGACTTAATCCCCTAAGATTAGCCCCTTTTTCCAACCTTTCAGCCCATTTTACCTTACCCACCATATGGAAGCTTAGTCCCCCATCACTCTTTCTTTGTGGTCGGTCTGCACACAATGATGTTTAATCTTTATTAATGTTTTGCATAATTACATATACAAAAACAGGCTCCTAGCATTTAACACTTAGGCTCTCCACCCTAATAAAAAAATAAGCCCACCATCTTATCAACACTCGGCTAACCAGCCTACAAAACATTATTACAATTCATAATATAACTGGGGCACATTCTTAGGGTGTTACAGGACAAATTTTGAGGAGCCCAGGGAACAGGCGGAAGAAAGGAAACACCTTGCAACAGAGTTAGTGCAACAATCGAAGGAACAAGTGCAGGTTGAAGACATTACGAACCATCGAAAATCAAACATTGAAGAAGATGAGGAAGATAAACCAGTGGAAATAACATGGCCATCAACAGGGAAAAAGAAGGAAAGGGAAAAACCTACAACGCCAAGAACACCAAGCAAGCAGAAGGAACTCACATTGTCACTGCCACATATACATGAAGGAGTAAAAATAATGGGTGACATGTTAGGATGTGTTAATAAGTTTAAGTATGATGATCATGATTTTACATACATGTGGAAGTTTCTTGAGTTCACACGACAAGTCTACATGGAAAGTAAACAAGCAATTCCATCAAGAGATCCCATTCTGGGGCCAAAACAATGGATTCCAGGGCTATACAACACATGAATTATGAACCTGTTGGAGATTCCTCACTTTGGGAGAGGAAAGGATGTGAATGCATGTGTCAAATAGTTACTGGAAATGGTACATGGAGGCATATTATGGATGGATAGGCCTGTATCCACAAATGTGGATCTAGTTGCATAAATCACAAGATTACCAACATATGGAGAAAAACCAGAGAAATATTTGGATGACAAAACAAAAGAGAAATCCATGGAAGACAAGATAAAGAACAAATATGGTACTGATAGAGGATCCGGAGGAATGATTATTAGACAAATAAATGAACCAACAACTATTTTTGCGAAAAAACTGTTGGAATGCAAACTCTTGAGAAAATTTTGCAAAGAGGAAGCCCCTGCAAGTGTAATAGCAGCAGTCACGTTGTGCATAAAGGGGAGTCTACTTAGTTGGGATCCATATCTACTAAATTGTTTTTTGGAATATTGCCAGGATGCATAGGACATCGGTTCAAAATTTCATTATGCATTGTAAATCATATTGATAACATTGGTTGGATGGAGAGAACCAAAATACAGTGGATTTTACCAGAGGCTAGGGAAATTTCGTGCAAGAAAATACACAACCTTATGGCATACTACAGATCCAAAGCAAAGGAAGGTGAATGCTATCATTTTTTATATGTTCTATGATGATGTGAAAGAGAAGTTGGAAAACACATGGAGAATACCACCAGAAGTGGTGCGAAAAAATAAAGAAATAGCCAATTTTCAAGCTTCAAGGCATAACATGTGGATCAAGAATAAGAGGGATCCTAAAAAGGAATGGATGTAGTTGAGATTTTGTGTCATGGGGGAAGAAGCATAGTGGGATATAAAGGATTGGCCTGAAGAGTGGAAGGTGTCAGTAATCCCAGAGAAAGTACCAAAATATAAGCAACAAGTAGAGGCTAGACCATCAAGGTAGTCAACTAGCCTAGTCATAAATACAAAGAAAGATACAGAGCACAAAAAAGGAACAGGGGGTAGCACAACAACTAGAAATCCAAGGTAGAAAAAAACTATCCCAAAGGCTCCAGCTTAGGAAACAGAGCGTGCAAAAGAACTAAATGGAGGAGCGCATAATGATACCAATATTCCTATGCTAGAGGAAATACGAGGTGGAAATATCCCATATTTAGATATACTAGTTCAAACCATGCAGAAAAAGACATTGCCAAGGAAAAAAATAGTGTTGCAGATAGCAGGACAATACAAGAAAATGAAGGCACATAAGGGAATTCCTAAACTTACAATTACAGAGGATGATGCAGACTTAGTAGAATAAAAAGTGCAGGATCACATGGCATAATCTTTGTATGATGCAGAGAAGCAGGGGGGGGAAATAATGAAGAAATTGATAGAGGTCAAAGATGCATTGTATCAGTTGCATATTACTACAACACAACAAAATGATCTAGCACGGCAATAGTAAAACTCTAAGGAGAGAACACTTACAAAAGAGAAGACAGTGTTGATCATAGCTATGGGGAATGTAAAATTCCATATCACCCAAGGGATGTTGCAAGTAGATGAAGCTATAGTGCAGAATCCATTGAATGATATATATCATCTGGACTTGGCACTTCCCAAGATTCCAACTAAAGCGTTGTACAAACTTCAGATAAGTGTCACATAGGAAATTCAGTCAAGGGCCCATGCATATGCTACAAGATTACAGTTGGCCAAAGAAGTCAATAATAGATTAGATATAAATCTTAACCAGGTGTAGTTTGAGAGGGATGAAACAAAGCAGTGTGATGGAAGAATAGAGAAGGAGGTGGAAGAAGTATTTAAAACAATTCCTGATAGCGCACAAGGAGAAAATATACCCATAGAGGAGAAAATTGAGAAAACAATGTAGGCTATGGAGGATTATAGGAGCCACATTACAGAGTTGACAAAACTCTTAGCACCTATCACTCCACCAGAAGTAAGAACAAGAGAGAGTAGGAGGCTACAAATCGTATAGAGAGCACTGCGCTCGTACTCTAGGAAATAACATAACTTTAAAATAAGAGTGTACAGTTATGGACAAACCTTCAAGAGGATGGGAAACTGTAGGAATTGGACCAGAAAAAATAAGGGATGAATATTGTGGTGCAAGAATCAGAAGAAAAAAACTATGGAAATAACTGACACACTGAAAAGCGCACAAGAGATGAACAATTTGTAGGAAGAACTGAAGTCCATCCAAGTAGATAAGCAGTCAAGGTAGTTTCAACTAGAGCCA
The DNA here is from genome assembly GCA_009831015.1 of Picea engelmannii. Classification (NCBI taxonomy): domain Eukaryota; kingdom Viridiplantae; phylum Streptophyta; class Pinopsida; order Pinales; family Pinaceae; genus Picea; species Picea engelmannii. Next base: position 762,444 of record ML779175.1, on the reverse strand, counting down.
TTAAAAGAAGCAGCAGAACAGATTCTCACTGGGATTTACATAACAAAGGGAAATATTGAACAAGTTGGCTTAAAGAGCGGGGGACTGTTGAAAGAACACATTATTGCACGGATTGTGGAGACTATAGTAGAAAAGAGCACACAGATAAAATCCCAAGATGAAGAAATTACAAACAGGTTTCAATGGATCGAGAAGTCAATATAGGGAGCACACACTAGCTGAGTGGCTCAAGACAAACCACAAGTGAGTGTTGGGTGTCTACTGGCGCATGCCATTTTGGGGAAAAGCACGATAATTAATGAAGGCAGTTAGGAAATGGAACAAAGAAGGAGCATGCACCAAAAAATAGGGAAACGTAGTGTTGGGAAACCAGGAAAGTCAAATAAAGGAGAAAATATGTGGATCAATGAGGAAAATGGTTGGATTTTGGACCAACCGCGATCAGGGAGTTAGATAGTGGAAAAACCTAATCCACCTAGGTTTAGTGGGTTAAGGTTTTGTTCATTTTTGTAATAGGAAATTAACCCATTTTTGTAATATAAATATATTGTGTGGGATAGTGGAGGGATCTAATGAATATTTGCATAAAGAGTGAGTAATACTGAGATAGGATATAGAGATATGATCAAAGAGACAAAGATATGCATTGTAATCGAGGGTGTTATCACTGAAAAATCGTCTACAACATTGCACATAATGGTTGAAGAAAAAAATCAATGCCAACAACAATTAGTCCACCTACAACACCAAAATCCATCAAAAGGAAAAAAAAAACTATATACTTGGGTCAAAAATTAAATGTGCAAATTCACCAAAGGAAGTGTGCGCACAATGCGCATGATAACACAGGCCTCAACATGCACTATGTGAAAAATGCACGACTATCTACGAGAAAATTCATGCATTTCTATGAATGATGCATTTATGGATCTTGTCGTCCCCTCAACCACTTCTAGTCTTACCCCCAACACAATTTTACACTCATATATGAGGGAAATCTAGCTCGGAGGTTGGTCAAGGGCTAGGAAGTGCCCTAAAAGGCCCCTTGTTCACACTATGAACCAATTATATCTTTCCATGGATGGATGCTATAAATATGCTCCATGGTTGTGCTAAGAAAATAAGATCTTCAAGGTATTGTTATGTTGGAAGAATTCTTCTTTGAGAATCCTCTTTTCTCTTTGAAGCATTCAAGCACCATTGCAATAGGCCATTCCACTCACCTCTTGAGGGAATAAGCATTGTATTTTCTTCACCATTATCATTTCTTCCATTGTATGAAGAGAAGAGCTCTCAATTATGGAACTGAAGATCCCTCCCAAGGAGGAAGAGGGGACTCATAAGTCCCTGCCTTTCTCTATAGTGTTTACCCTATCAATCTATTGATCCATTGGTAGCTATATGTTGGTCATTTTTTTACTTTCATGGTTCTAGTTTCTCAAGATTCACTAACATTTATTTCTTATTTGTTTTTAGTTGTATTTCCTTTTTTTCATGTGTATTTGGTTTCTCTAATCAAATCACAAACTTTTGTCTTGTTTAGTTGATTTAACTAAGCATGCAAGTGTTGTGTTTTTTCTCACCCAAGTGAAAAAACCAACACAACAGAGGGTAATGTCGCAATCTATGGAGATTAATGTGATCTTGTCAGCCTCAAATGTAATGTGCACAACACTATAAAATTGATGAAGAATAATAAAAGAGTGAAGATGGCCAAATATTTGTGGATGTATCCCAGGGGGTGAACCACAGTAAACTTTGTGTCTCTGTGTGTAATGGTTGTCTTATTTCTTGCAATTATGTAGTTATAATGAATGAATTAATATGTTAGAAGTCAAATGCAACACACAATAGAGTGATAGCATAATTACAGCAAAATGAACCCTAATGAATGTATCTTATTAATGATTGATAGATCTAGTGATATGTTGATGTAATAGAATAATAGATATAATATGTTTTGAGGTAGAAAGAATGTTTATCATCCCCACAATAGCCTCCCTTCCAAGATTGCAGACATATGGTGTTGGTGAGTTCTTTGTTCGGTGTGTTGTCAATGTTGTCATTGATGTCAACTGAGAATGGTGAGAAGGAAAGAAGGAATTGCGATACAAAGGTTTGAAAGAAAATACATCATGAACCATTGATTATCGTGGATGATAGATCTATGGCCAACATTCATATTGGTGCATGGAAACAAACGAAAGTTAACAAAAGAGAGCGGGGGTCATCTCCAAAGTACCAAAATGTGAAGTCTCGATGAGATCTAGACCATTGGATTGAGGAATGTCGTGGGTCGTCGATCGAACAAGAGCCAAAACGTGAAGTCCCGATTTGCGAAGGAGAGATCTGGACCATTGGATCACTGAGGGTCATGAACCGTTGATCTGACACGATGAAGTTCAAAGTTCGGGAGTTCGAACATCGGAGAAAGGAGGAGAGCTAACTTGCAAGTTCATGAAACTCAAAGTCCTGAAGTGCTTATCCCAAAGTCAAAACCAAGGTCACATCAACAGAGAATAACAAAAGGAGCTAGGGTTTCTAGGCTCTACTTTGGAGATCAAAAGTTGGGAGAGTCTGGATAACTCACAGCAGAATATCTGAAGCGCGAAGTTTCGAAGCGCCTTTTTTATTTGTGAGTGGTCACAGCCAGTGGTCATGTGGAGAGGAACGTTTCACCTGGTGATTTTTCGCGTGTGTAAAGTTCGTGGGGATCTATGGATCAAAAATCCTCTCAATGTATAATCCAACGATGCAGATTAAATAGACAATCTGATCGAAGGGTTAATGTTTCACTTTGTGATTTGTTGATCAGTTACAATTCAATTATATGAACTGAATCATTGTTCTTGGGTGTTTGAGATTTGTAGTGTAACGGATTATGAGAAAAAGCATAAAATAAAAATGTTGTGACAGAGTGTGGTTGGTTGTTTTTATCTATAAAATGTGTTGAACCATATGTATTGAAAATTACAGTATGAATAGAATGAGAACAAATTCAAAGATGAAGAACAGAAGTGGGATGAAGCAGAAATGGTGAAAAGAGCAGAATGTATAAGAACCTAAGATCATGAGAAGAATAGAGAAATAGCAGATGGAAAGAGATAGCAAGTGAAGCTAAGTATGAATAGACAGAAGCAAAGCGATACTACAAAACAAAAAAGAGACAACAAGTGGAACTAAGCATGAATAGACAAAAGCAGAGAAGAATTGCAGAAAAGAGAAGAAATGGTAAGCATTGACATATCTGTATTGTTGTAAGGTATTATTCAAGAAAAGATCTAGAAAATAGGGTGGTAGGGTGGTGCTAGGGAGGATTTTGTTCCTCTGTTATTCAAGTTGGTGCTTGAATACTGGGAGTTGTATCTTCCATCTAGTTGTGCCTAGAAAATAGGGTGGCGGGGTGGTGATATGGAAAACGAAGAGTTTCCTATGTGCAAGTTGGTGCTTGTATAAGTGGAAGTAGGTGGTTCCATCCAGTTGCTGCTAGAAATCATAAGGATAAAATATTCTTCTTTCTAGTGAGTTCTAGAGAAACTTCAGGGTTGGTGCTCTCTACAAGTTGCAACTTGTTAAATAAGAGGTTGTAGCCTCATTTTGAGTTGGTGCTCAAAGATATATGATGTACAAAAATTAAAATACTTCTTATCATTCTAAGAAGAAGAGGTTTTCTCCCTTTATGGGTTTCCTCATGAATATCTATCTCTGTGCATATCATATGTGTGATTGATGTTTATTATTTATGTTGTTCATGTATTGCATAATCTTGATGATCACTTGGAGAAGATTAATAATATTTTAATAGGAATAAGATTGTTTAATCACAGTAACAACTGATTCACCCCCCCCTCCCCCCACTCAGTTGTCTTGGTAATTTCAACAATTGGTATCAGAGTGGGTTCCTTTTATTTAAAGGTAGATCTGTAAGCTTAAACATGACAAGTCATGAAGGGACTTCAACCAATAAGCCTCCTTTGGTTGATGGAAACAAAATTATTTCTAGAAAGTTAGAATGAGAACATACATTATGGCCTTAAGTGTTGATGTTTGGGATGTAGTAGAGACTGGATATACAAAACCTATTGTGTTAGATTCCAAAGATGATAAGCTAGAATTTAGTTTCAATGCAAAGGTGATGAATGTTATCTTGAGTGGGCTTTCTGAAGATAAGTTTGTAAAGGTGATGCATCTTGAATCTGCCAAACATATGTGGGATAAACTTATTAGCAGTTATGAAGGAAATGAGAAAGTAAAAGGTGCCAAACTTCAGACATATAGATTGAAATTTGAACAACTAAAGATGAATGAGGATGAAACAATTAGTAAATATCTTTTAAGAATTGAGGAGCTTGTGAATGCCATGAAGGGTCTTGGTGAGAAGATTGAGGACACACTTTTATTTCAAAAGATTTTAAGATCTCTGCGTGATAGATTTAATCCAAACGTTTCTGCAATACAAGAACTGAACGATGTTAAAATTATGCCTATTGATCAAATCCTAGGAACTCTATCTGCTTATGAAATGAGGATTAGTAAAGATAAATCCAACAATAGAGAGGCATATTTTAAAGAAAAAAATAATATTGATTCAAAATTAGATGAGATTGAGGTTAAATTTGTGAGAAGGTTAAAGAAAGGATCAGTAAAATACCAAGGAAATATGTCATTTAAATGTTTCAACTGTGGTAAGATAGGTATTTTTTCATGTAAGTGTCCTCACAAAGAAAAAGACCAGAACTCTGGTGATGAAAAGAAATACAAATTTAATAAATATAGTAAAAAGAAAAGTTTGTGTGCAAATAATGATGACTCCTCAAAAGACATAGATAGAAATCCATCTTGTGAAGATAAAGTGAATGATTTTATGCTTATGGCCATAGGAGAACTTGATGATGGATACATAGGAATTGACATGAATGAAGAAGAAGTTGTGGTTGATATGGAAGCTAAACTAATCAGTGCTTTAGAAGATATTGACAGACTCAGAATTAAGAAGAGAAAACAAAAACAATTGTTGATGTAGTGTGAAAAGAATGGTAAAGAACCAAGTGAAGATTTTGTTTTGTTAAAAGTAGAATTATAAGAAGCAAAGAAAATAGAATATATTCTAAAACAACAATTAGTAGAGAATAAGGTGAGATGTGAAGCTCTGAAAGAAGAAGTAGTGAAAGCTAGAAAAGAGTTGGAGACATTTCAAGCCTTGTATCACCAAAATATGTCAAGTATAAAAGCCTCAGAAGAACTAAATAACATCTTGAGTAAACAAAGATCTCCATTGATAAAAACTGGTCTAGGTTATGAAAGTGGTTCTAGTAGAAATCAGCTAGAAAACAAAGAATCAACTAATATGATCAAATGTCAAGTCAGCAGACAGTCAGATTATGATCATTCTCTGCAAACAAAAGTTAATAAAGATGAGTTGAATTCTAAACAGGAACAAAGCCAACAAAATATAAAACAACCAATTTCAAGAGGAAATCCAATATTTAGGTATCAAAATATTTTCTATGGCTACTGTTATTATTGTTCTAATTTTGGTCATAAAGCTGCAAATTGTGGAATTAAGTTTAGAAGTATGCAACTAAGGAGGTCACAGATTGAACAACAGTTGAAACATAAAACTAAACATTCGGTGAGTAGACAACGTCATAACAACTATTTTGATCCATTTTATAATGAGCCTGAATGTTACATTTGTCATAATTTTGGTCACAAAGACTTAGATTGTCATTTGAAGAATTAGAAAGTTGATCCAAGAATAAATTCCTCAACTGAAAATGTCAAAATATGGAAAAAGAAAGAAAGTAATAAGTGTGGGTTAGTAATTTCTGCTCAAAGACAAAATGATCCTTGGTATATTGACAATGGATGTTCCAAACATATGACTGGAGACAAAAGTAAGTTTCTGTCTCTAAGTGAAAGAAAATCAGGGAATGCAACTTTTGGAAATGATGCATTGGGAAAAATCAAAGGTAAAGGAATGGTAAGTCTAAGTAATGGAAAAGGGAAAGATCAATATGTGTTGTTTGTATATGGTCTGAAACATAATCTTCTTAGTGTCAGTCAAGTGTGTGATAGAGGATGTGAAGTTGTTTTGTTAAGCCCTAATATTGGCTCATTAACCCTTAATTGGGGCATATTAGATTAGTAATGTTATTTTATTTATGTTGGCTTTAGGCCATTAGTTTTAATTTAGATTAGTAATGTTATTTTATTTATGTCGGCTTTAGGCCATTAGTTGTAATTATACCTCCTAGTCTCCTATATATACCAAGGAGACATTTTCATTTTGAATCATCTTGTACTTGAACATTTAAGTGGGGTAAAAGGAGGTTGCCCCCTCGAAGAGGCTTATTATCTGAAATTATCTCTTTTTCAAGGCGTTGAGTACTTTTCCTGAGGTTTTTCTATGCTATATTGATGTTTGGTTCTTAACATGTTTTCACTTCTAAAGATTGTAGAATACAATCTGTGAATTCAGGACAACTGATTGCAAAAGGCATAAGAACAGAAAACAATTTCTATGTTTTGAAAGAAGAAAAAGAAGAATGTCACTTAAGTAAGTATGATGAAAGTTGGTTATGGCATAGGAGACTTGGACACCTAAATTTTGATCATATAATCAAACTTAGAAATAGTGGGGCAGTAAAAGATCTTCCAAAGATATCAAAGCCATATGATTTTGTATGTAAACCTTGCCAAATAGGAAAGCTTACTCGGACACAGTTTAAATCTAAGAACTTTGCATCAACAGAGAAACCTCTTCAGTTAGTACATATGGATTTATGTGGATCATCAAGGAAGGAAGGTACATGATTTTTTTTTATTTCATGTTGATTATTGATGATTATTCTAGACTCACATGGGTTGCCTTTATGAAAGAAAAATMTGAAGCATTTGAAAAATTCAAAGTGTTTAAGGCTCTGATTGAGAATCAAACCAAAAAAATATTGAAGGCAGTAAGGCCTGATAGACGAGGAGAGTTTAGTTCAGGGGAATTCAAAGAGTTTTGTGATAAACATGGGATCAAAAGAGAGTATACTATTCCAAGGACACCACAACAAAATGGAGTAGTTGAGAGGCAGAATAGATCAGTTCAACAGATGGCAAGATCAATGATGAATGAAAGGAATATTGTTCAGACATATTGGGTAGAAACAATTCATATAACTGTACATATTCTTAACAAAACTCATCTCAGGACACAAAGTGACAATACTCCTTATGAACTATAGTTTGGAAGACCTGCTTCAATCAAGCATTTTAAAGTCTTTGGGAGTAAGTGTTGTATCAAGAATAATGATGAAAATCTTGGCAAATATGATGACATGCCCGATGAAGGTATCTTCTTAGGGTATGATACAAATAGTAAAGGATACAGATGCTATAATAAGAGGCTGAATAAATTGGTTTATTGTGTTGACATAAAATTTGATGAAGAAATCCCACTACGAGATGTAATAAGTGTTGAATAAAAAATAGAAGATATAGTTGAATAGGTCCAAGAATCAGAAAGAGAAGACTTTGATTCAGATGAAGATTAAAATACTCAGTCAAACTCAAATTAGTAGACAAAAACAAAACCACCTCTTAGAATTATTAGAAAGGATCATCCTGAAAAAAAAATAATTGGTGATATGAATAAAGGAGTTTAGACAAGAAGGAAATTGATTAAAGACCCAGAACAATCTCATATTGCTTTCCTATCTATGATTGAACCCAATTTTTTTTATGAAGCCAACAAGCATGACGATTGGATTAGAGCTATGAATGAAGAGATTGATCAAATTGAGAAGAACAATACTTGGGAGTTTGTTCCTAGACTTGCAGATAAGAATGTAATAGGCTCCAAATGGGTGTTCAAGAATAAAATGAATGAACAAGGACAAATTGTTAGGAATAAACCCAGATTGGTCTGTAAGGGGTATGCACAAGTTGAAGGACATGATTTTGATGAAACCTTTTCACCAGTGGCAACATTGGAAGCCATCAGAATGTTTCTTGCCTATGCATGTCATAAGAACTTTAAAGTATATCAGATGGATGTTAAGTCAACATTTCTTAATGGAGACCTAGAAGAAGAAGTATATATGGAACAACCTGAAGGATTTTCACTGATAAATAATCCTCACTATGTCTGCAAGTTGAAAAAGGAATTATATGGACTGAAAAAGGCACTACGAGCCCGATATTGTAGACTGGACAAATTTTTATAGGACAAAGGATTCAAGAACAATATTGTTGATAGTAATCTATACATTAAGTGTGAAAGTGATGATTTATTAGTTGTTTTGGTTTATGTAGATGACATTATTTTTGGATGTACTAATGGCCTTTCTGTTCAATGGTTTGCTAATTCTATGAAAACTGAGTTTGAGATGTTCATGATAGGAGAACTTTCATATTTTCTTGGTTTTCAAATCAATCAGAGTTCTATAGGGTTCTTTATCTCTCAAGAAAATTATTTGAAAGAGATGTTGAAGAAGTTTTAGATGGAATATTCCTTTCCTGTTAGTACACCTATATTGGTTGGTTGCAAGATTAGTAAAGATGATATTTCACCTGATGTTGATGAAAGAACATATCGATCAATGATAGGCAATCTTTTGTAAATAACAACATCTCGTCCTGATATAATGCAAGTTGTTGGAATGGTAGGTCGTTATTAGTCTGCTCCTAAACAAAGTCATTTAGAATTTGTCAAGAGGATATTCAAATATTTGAAGGGTATAATGAATTATGGTCTTTGGTATCCTAGAAATCAGAATTTTCAATTAACTGCATATTCAGATGTTGATTGGGAAAATTGTTTGGATGAGAGAAAGAGCACTAGTGGAGGTGCATTCTTCTTAGGTGATTCATTAGTAGCATGGCTTAGTAATAAGCAAGGATCTATTTCTTTTTCAACTACAGAGGTAGAGTACATTGCTGTTGCTACTTGTTGCACTCAGTTATTATGGATGATACAAACTCTTGCGGATTTGAAGGTAACTTATACTGATCCCATTCCAAATCATTGTGATAACACAAGATCCATTAGTGTCTCCAAGAATCCTGTTCTCCATTCAAAGACTAAGCATATACCAATAAAATATCATGTTATCAAAGAGCAGGTTACAAATAGACTCGTTCAACTGAATTGTATTCCTTCCACAGATTAGATAACTGGTATCTTTACTAAACCATTAGCAAAGACACCATTTGAATATCTTCATGATAAGTTGGGGATCATATCTTCTTTCATCTAATGTGTTCACCTTTTCAGGGGGAGTACTTATTGATTATATGTTGTATTTTTGGTGAATATTGTTCTGGTTTTTCCATTCATATTTGAAGGGGGAGTGTGTTTCCTTTGTCATCTATGTCAAAGGGGGAGAAATATACTGTTGTGAAAATGTTGAATTGCCATAATGCAGAAAGTTGCCATTATGTCAAAAGGGGAGATTGTTGGCGATTTATTTGTTTGGTGTGTTGTCAGTGTTGTCATTGATGTCAACTGAGAATGGTGATAAGGAAAGAAGGAGTCACAAGACAAAGGTTTTAAATAAACTACATCAGGAACCGTTGATTATCGTGGATGATAGATCTATGAAGCACATTCATATCAGTGCATGGAAAAAAATGGAAATTAAAAAAATAGAGAAAGGGTCATCTCCAAAGTACTGAAACACAAAGTCTCAATGAGATATGGACCATTGGATCGAGGAATTTCATGGGTCATCGATCGGGCAAGAGCCGAAACGCAAAGTCGCGAAGTCTCAATTCGTGAAGGAGATATTTGGACCATTGAATCACTAAGGGTCGTGGACCATTGATTTGGAACGACAAAGTTCGGAGTTTGGGAGTTCAGACATCAGATAAAGGAGGAGAGATAACTTGCAAGTTTGCAATAATCGAAGTCTCGAAGTGCTTATCCCCAAGTCACAACCAAGGTCACATCAACAGAGAATAATGGAAGGAGCTAGCGTTGCTAGGATCTACTTCGGAGATCGGAAGTTGGGAGAGTTGGGATAACTCATAGCAGAATATCCGAAGCATGAAGTTTTGAAGCACCTTTTTGATTAGCGAGTGGTCACAGCCAGTGGTCATGTGGACAGGAACGTTGCACCAGGTGCTTGTTCGCACGGGTAAATTTCGTGAGGACCTGTGGATCAAAACACCTCTGCATGTATAATCCAATGACACAGATTAAATAGACAATCTGATTGAAGGTTTATTGTTTCACTTCATGATTTCTTGATCAGTTACGATTCAGTTATATGAACTGAATCATTGTTCTTGGGAATTTGATATTCGTAGTGTAACAGATTATGAGAAAAATCATAAAAGAAAAATGTCATGATAGAGTGTGGTTGGTTGTTTTTCTTTGTAAAATGATTTGAACCGTATGTATTGAAAATTACAGTATGAATAGAATGAGAAAAAATTCAGAGATGAAGAATAGAAGCGGGACAGAGAAGAAATGGTGAAAAGAGCATAATGTACAAGAACCTAAGAGCATGAGAAGAATAGAGAGAGTGCAGATGGAAAGAGACAACAAGTGAAGTAAGTATGAACAGACAAAAGCAGAGTGGTACTGCAGAACACAAAAGAGACAACAAGTGGATCCAAGCATGAACAGACATAAGCATAAGAGAATTGTAGAAAAGATAAGAAATGGTAAGAATTGACATATATGTATTGTTGTAAGGTATTATTCAAGCAAATATCTAGAAAACAGGGTGGTAGGGTGGTGCTAGGGAGGATTGTGGTCCTCTGTTATTCAAGTTGGTGCTTGAATACCGGGAGTTGTAGCTTCCATCTATTTGTGTCTAGAAAATAGGGTGGCAAGGTGGTGCTAGGGAAAATGAAGAGTTTTTTGTGTGCAAGTTGGTGCTTGTATAAGTGGAAGTAGGTGCTTCCATCTAGTTGCTGCTGGAAATGATAAGGAGAAAATATAATTCTTTCTAGTGGGTGCTAGAGAAACTTGAGGGTTGGTGCTCTCTACAAGTTGCAGCTTGTTAAAGAAGAGGTTGTAGCCTCATTTTGAGTTGGTGCTCAAATATGGATGATGTGCAGATATTAAAATACTTCTTATCATTCTAAGAAGAAGAGGTTTTATCCCTTTATGGGTTTCCTCACGAATATCTGTCTCTATGCATATCATATGTGTGATTGATGTTTATTATTTTTGTTGTTCATGTCTTGCATAATATTGATGATCACTTGGAGAAGATTAATAATATTTTAATAGGCATAAGATTGTTTAAGCACAGTAACAACTAATTCACCCCCCCTCCCTCTCAATTGTCTTAGTAATTTCAACATAAGGGTCATGTAGTGACCCATAAGCCATCTCAGTTGAGACTGCATTGTGCACTTTGTACACAGTGTTTCCTTATGATATCTAGAAGGGCCAATGGTTTGTAGGGTTTTTTTGGAAACCTAAAGTAGAACCCAGGTCATCCCAGAAACCTCCAACACTAGGTATACTACTTGATGGATTCGATGATACAGAGGACGTCCCCCATATAGAGGAACCAAAAAAAATGGTATGGATGATGATGGCCCAATGGAGCTAAGGGGTGGAAATAAGGACATGACAGGGATGCCCCCAGATGTGTTTCCTCTAATCCCAATTGAGGATGGGCTCACGGGCTCATCTACACTGGATGAAGCACTAGGTCCAGACATGGTAGGAGGATGGATAAATAACGAAAAAGGATAACCAAAAATGTTCCTCACTTGGACTAGTAAAGGGGCATCTGGTTCAGTTAAAGGTGTGTTGAAGTTGGGTGGAGGAAGATCGTCGACCACTTCTACCTCAACTAAACCAACTTCATCAAACCACAAATATGACCCTTCAAAGTCTTTATCATGTATATGGTTTTGCTTGATAGGCAGTTCCACCTCTGTAATAGGCTCTAGTCCTTGTAATCAATGAGATTGGCATTGTAGTTCAACCACGGTGAAAAATCTATGCAATTAACAAATAACAATGAAACTATGGTCGAACTAGACTCGAACTCAAAAAACACACCCCTAATAAAATTTAGGAAATAACAAGAAAACCAATTGGCTCAGGGGCATTGGTAAAACCAATCCAGTGGGGGAGATGATGTCCCCACAACATTGACTAGTGAAGGTGTGAGGATCATTTACAATGATCAACATGAAATATACCTAACCAATGCAATTACCCTTTATTACAATGGGCACCCTCCAGGGGAAACAAAACCATGAATGAACATCTTCCCTAGGTAATGCGGGCACATCCCACCTTCAGTCACCTATGTTGATCCCTAGGAAAATACACTAAGGTTACTCCTAAAACTCGATGGTTAGGTGAAAATTTGTAAGTATGATCACACATAAGGGAAGGGTAGCTAAGCCCGAAGATCTGAAGGTGTGACTCAAGAGAACCCTCATATGCATAACGATTGAAGTCATACCACAAACACCAAGACAGGAAGAGAGGAGGTAATCTCCTTAATTTCCCCGATGCGACCTCGTGCTTGACTCCTGTGTTAGAGGAGCTTCTCGACACACTAGTTTCAAGAATGTATTTCTACACTCTTTAACGACTTCTAGGTTGAGCTAAATGGCCTTGGAGATTTTACTCCCCACTCCTAATTCAAGGCCCTAAACCTATCTAATGTTGGTTTGCTCTCAAAGAAAACATCTAATAAATTTTAAATTAAGTGCTTCTTTTTATGGGTTGTTTCTTAGGTCCAGGTAATGGATGAAACATTGTATGATGTGAGGACTCTTGACCCAACCAAACAATGTAAATATGCAAGTGCAAAATCTTTCAATTCGATGAAATCTAGTTATGAGAAGGATAGAGAGTTTTCCATTTTATTTTCAATACTCAAAGAAATCCTCAAACAAAACATTAAACCAACAAAACAAACTTAGCTGAAACCAACTAATCCTTCTAATTCACTTAAAACACTAATGCTTCAAAAGCGATCTAGCATGCAACACTATTTTTGTCTTTTTGATTATTTTTTCTGATGTAAATGCAAAATTTCTTGATCTAAGCAATAAATCCAAATGAAAAAAGGAAAAGCCAGAAAATTAGCAAGAAAAGGGGCTATAGTATATTAGGAGTGAGGCTAGATCAACCCACTCCATTTTTACTACAAGTATCACACCAAAAAACACACTCAAAACTTTAAAAAAATCTAGTGGAGATCTAGAGTCTGGGAGCAAAAATATGTAGGAACTGTACTACACTTTGTATTTACCAGAAGCATATGATATAGTACATCAAAATAAATCCATGGAAATAATATTTCTAGTGGTTTTGGTTTGGTTTCAACCTGAATTTCCTATCAAAATATATTAGCCAAACAGTCTACGTGGTAGTCACGAAAAATCTACAAAATTGTTGATTTTCAATCAATGATAACTTTCCTTTTCGAACACCGATCTGGATGATTTTTTTTTTTAAATTGACTAAAGTTTTGAGAGGAATATATATCTATAAATAATTTCTTCAGATTCTATACAGAAAGTTACAGAATTATATCTGAAGGTCGTGGCCCTCTTTTAGAGGAAAAACTTTTTAAGAGAGCTAAGAAAGAAAGCAAAGTCCCTAGTGGAGTCACCAATCTGTTATGGGAAAAATGATCACAGGATAAGCCTAGATATACTATATAGGAGGGGGTATATTTATAAGGGGTTTCCTAGATCTAGATTCAAAGATATAGATTCCTTGCAATCCTATAGAAAGGAGAAGATCTGCATACCTTTCAAGAGGTGGTCCTTTGTATCTCCTTGTTGTTGTAGTCCTAGAGTTCCAACACCAAGCTTGACAACCTTCTACATGTATACAAAAGACACATAATAACATTTATACTTTCCAATTTAGGATTAGGATCCTAAATCTAATCAGATTTCAATTAGATCTATAAAAATATGAATCACATCCAACAATTTTTATTCAACTGCAAACAATTATAGGGGAAAACCACAAGATCTATTGATTATAAATAAGAACTTACATCAAGATGGAATACCTCAAGTGTTGATGTGAGATCCTTCAATATTCTTTGTCCTTGGTATTCCTTACAGATCCTTAGTCATGCTAGGGTCCAATGAATTTTGGATGAATACCTCTACAGTTTGGAAGCATAACCTTGCTATTGAATTTTTTCTCCCTTTGCAAAAGGCTTTCACTTGCTATATATCTCTTGGAGGAGGCTTGGGAGAGGATTATAGATATTCTAGGGACTACTAGAGAATTGAATGATGTGAGTTCCTAGGTCCTTGTCACTAATATCCAACTCATATCTCTCCTCTCACCTCGTAACTCCCAAATTCTAGAAACTTGACAGTGCCTCGCTTGTTGCACAACTAGGGTCAAGTGAGTGCCTCACCTGTTGTCTGCTAGGTGTCCCGCGAGTATGCCTAAAACTAGGTAAAAAAGGATCCAAAAGGTGTGAAACCTAGGAAAAATATGCATTAGGATATTGATCATCTAATGACATCCTCTCTGTCTTATAGGGTGGAAATTAAGTCTGTAACAATTATCCACATTGATCACAAGCTTTTTTAGTTCATGTAGACACAAGGAAAATTGCAGAATGATTGCCATCAAAAGTGGTTCACATACTTGCAACAGTTCCATATCAACATCAAATATAATATAGGGAGCACCAATTGTGTCATTGACTACCTCAATTGACCTCCAGTTGCATCCTTAACCACAATGCTCCACTCTTGTGACCATGAGGCATCCAAGTGGCCCCAACTCTGCATGAATGATCCTGACTTCACTACCACTTACCATATGTTGGGAACATACATGATTTTCACTGAATTTCATCTTCAGGATGAAATTTTATGCCATCTGGGACACCTCTGTGTCCCTTCAAGCGATCCTGTGAAGCTAATTTGGGAGTCTCACTATAGTCATATGGCAGGATATTTTTTCATATAAAATACCATGACAATGCTACATAAGCATTTATATTGGCCAAAAATGAAGTTTTGAGGCTGTAAATGAAGTTTTCTGGGATAAAAAACACCTAACAAGTAGCCAAAGGTAGATGCTAGGCTGAATGAAATATGTACTCCTCGGCTATACCTTTCCAACGGTGTATCAAGCACCCCAAACAAAGATCGTATACAAAAGTTACGCCCTCGGGAAGTTGACGTATTGACTAACCCCATCGAGGCCCACAAATTGTTTGGTGTTTATCTCTCGGGGTTAGGATTTTGGATGTTTACGGTTTTATAATTTATTTTTTATGTTAAAAAGACCTTTGCAGCCTCATTGTACTCATATTCTCGTGAATGAGCATAGCCGTCACATCTCTCTTAGTAATAAGCTACCACCATTCAAGTAAGTTTGTTTCAATCTGCATTTTTACAATTTCATCATGTTCTCTTTATTAATAGATGTCGAGTTTTATTGTATCTCTGTTTATTTCTTTGCCATACATTTATATTTAATTTCATTCCATTTATAAATCCAGAGCAACAAGTTAATAGTGTCACTTTATTCAACATATTAAGATATATTATGTTGTAAATATAGCCATTATAACACCCTTGTCGTGGAAAATTTCTTAAATTTTTCAAAAAAATGAGTTTAAAAGATTTAAAGGAAAATAAATTGTCGAAATTATCGATTTAAATTCAAATCAGAAGATGTCATGTGTAAATAATAATGAGATAAGACAAAGAATTGGTTATTGACATGTTTTTAACATAAAAAAATAAAGTAAATGGGCACTAGATTTGATGGTTATAAATAAGGTTGATCAACGGTTGAGGTTGATTACAGGAGTTTGAGACAAAGGTATGTTAACGCAATCTCAAAGTCTCATAACCACTTACCACCCACCATCCATGTGTTAGTTTGTGATAGGTTATGGGACTTTGAGATTAGACTCAAAACCACAATATCGAACTCTCTTAAACCATTTCTGGTTTTTCGCATTTACTCTTGCCACGTTTCCATGTATCAAGTTGTTAGAGATATTACTTACACTAAAACATTAAAATAAACAACAAGTTATAATGTGACAAGTGGAATTTCAACTGAGACAGAAAAAAGAGACAATGGAAACTAAAAACTATCAAATTTATTTTCAATTTACGTACTACATGCGAGATCTCAAGTCGAGCCAAAGACAAGGTTTAAGCAATATTTTTAGAGATAAATAGTTCTTAGCATAAAAAATCAGGGGTATTTCATGAAACTTGTTTTTTTTTT